>JADRCC010560075.1:0-10458 GCA_019843855.1 Hylomyscus alleni
CCTATCTATCTATCTATCTATCTATCTATCTATCTATCTATATGATATATATATGAATAAATAAAAATTTATGTTAGATATGTGTGTGGAAAATAGCACTGTATTTTTTTATTATTATATCAACAGCAAAGATATTTTTACTTTAAATTAGAGGAATATATATGGGTGAATTGTCTAAATATTTGGAGTTCTTTCTTCTCACAGCAGTATAAATAAGCAGATGTTCTCTTAAATTAACTCTTTGTTGATCTAGCCAAGCACAGACACCTGGATTTCAAAGAATTCTGTTTTAGTAAAGGAAAAAAATATATAGTTATAGATTAAGACCACCAATCATCATTAACATTTCATTTCTAATTTTATTTTCAATAGGTTGCAGAAAATATAGTGTGAAAACTAGGATAGAAAGAAACATTTTGAAAAGTCATTTAAACTAATACTCCAAATGTGTCACCTTTTCTGAAGAGATTCTATTCAATGGGTATTTTTCTGACACCTGGCATGCAATCAAGAGTAGCTTTTTAAAAGCATATATGTTTGAAACCCCAGCCACATGTAATAAGAAATAGCATTCCAATTCCACTTAATTTGTAGGAAAATTACAACTCGTTGGGTCTATTTTACTGAGGCAGATGAATAAAATGATCAACATGAAGCATTCTCCAACCTTGATATAGAAGTAGAAATTAGACAAATGTTTTAGGAAGGCATGTCAAAACTTCCACTGGCATGTTTTTGAAATTCAACTGAATAATTTTTCATAAGTATAATTCTCAGAGACAGCAGGAGTTCATAGCATCTCCAAAGATCACTTGGGCTATTTTTGATTCAGGCCAAAGCAGACAAAACAATTGCTCTGTGTACTGTAAATCAAAGTACTTGGGACATAAGCACCCTTCCCTTCCTCTGCTGATCTACTAGTTACATGCAAATCCCAAACTGTTTATTCTATTGATCAAAACTTGTCAATGAATCAAATTTGTACTGGCATAGGGGAAATGAAAAACTCATGTTAACAATTTGGAAGAAAAACAAAGTTCTTAATATTCTGCATAACTTGGCAAAATAGTCTATGCAGGTGTGTAGTTTGAAAATAACATGCTTCCTTGTGGATTGGACTTTGGTTTGAGTCCCAGTTTTCTCAGACATTATTCAACTGATGGGCTTTAGAAACCTATTTACATTTTCTAGGACAGAGTCTCAAAACCTAGTTCAGCTTTGGTATGAGCAGTATAAAAAATCCTTTTAATACTTTAGTACCATGTATGGTCCACAATTAGGTTTAAGAATTCCTTTTCTTGCCAGACGGTGGTGGCACATGCCTTTAATCCCAGCACTTGGGAGGCAGAGGCAGGCAGATTTCTGAGTTCAAGGCCAGCCTGGTCTACAGAGCAAGTTCCAGGACAGCCAGGGCTATACAGAGAAACCCTGTCTCGAAAAAACAAAACAAAAAACAAACAAACAAAAAAACCCAACAACTACAACAAGAAAAAGAATTCCTTTTCTTCTCTTTCCTTATTTCTTCCATGTTTAGACTTAAGCATTATTGAGAATACATTCATGTCACCACATTCACTGGTTTGTGATATAATACAGTCTTAAAACTCCTCACTAAAAATATTTTTGCAATCAGCCTGTGCTTTAATACTAGAATAATTTTATTTTCTCAATGAAAACTCTTCACATCAGTCCACAATTTTTCTTCATTACTACTTATACAAAGAATTACAAGCATCCAGGGAATGCTGTGAGCAGGGGAAATAGTCTTACACAGAAAAAAAGCACAATAGTTGGCTATCTAATACCATATAGTTAGCACTGAAGATAGACACACACACACTCATATGCACGCATGCGCGTGCACACACACTCACTGACACAGATGCACACACACACATAATGAGGAAACTGTGTACAGGATGTGTTGGAATTCTGTCACTTAAACTGGTAAAGTATCCCTGTACATAGGAGCAAGAACAGAGATCTCTTTAGGCTTCTTAGGACTTCATCAACATGACAACTAGAGCTAGAATTCTCACTGAGAGAGTTCCTATAAAGATCACAAAGATATTTAGAGATTTTACTTCCTTACAGTTTTATTCGAGAGATTTCAGCTTACTTGCCAACTCCTGCCAAAGAACTGTTCTGAGCAGCTACAAAGCCTATTCGCTTTCCCATAGTCATAAAATGCCATTAATTTTCCACATTCAGTAGAACGCTATCTTTCCTTCTGCTGTCCTTCTAGGCTGATAAGTTGGACTCTTGTACAGTGTAATAATAGTCTCAGGTGTGTACATAATAGTAAGAGATCTACTAAGCTATAACTTTAAAAAGAACTTCTTCACAATAAAAAAATCATTATAAAAGGTGGATAAGAAAATGGACACCAAAGAGATTGTCTTAATTATTTCTACCATAGTTACTAAGAAAACCAAGCCTCTACATTTCCATCCTGTGAGTATTTATTCATAATGGATTTACTACTATTAAACGTGATCTAATTATTTTTTGTGGTTTTTAATTCTTTAGCTGTTCAAAATAATCCAAACAAAAATGGGTGAATTTATGAGAAAGCACTCATGTGATAATAAATACATTATAAATGAACAAATATTTTCAGAAATGTAACAGTTAAGCACTGCTTTGAAATGACTCATAGGTGAGCTCTTGGGATTATATCTTTTCATCTTGCTCAGTTGAGAATCATTACGAGGCTGGAATTTAGAAGTGAGTTTCAACGATATGCAATGACAGGCTGGATGACTGGGGCCAGTTTAGGAGATGCAGGCTTTAGTTAATGTTTAACCTTGGCAAAATGTAACCATCTCACACTGGAGGTGATGCTGAAACCCATCACTTTTAGAAGCCAACACTGGAGTTTCCAGGACATCCAGTCATAAGTGTAAGATGAGTCACATAATTTATCTGTCTGGGAGGGTGATAATACTTATGTGAAGAGTTATGATAATTAAGTTTCAATCATGTAATGTGATAAGTATATGCCTAGCATGTATTAGGTAACTGCCAATCACGATTTGGCTCCATTTAAAATTGTCACTCATTAAGATAATTTTTAACATACAATTTTCTCTACTCTCAAGGAGTAAAGTAGAATTTTGTAAAAATACAAACTGACAAAGTTTGCATTATGTTCTTCATATCTCTTCCAATGAAACATTCTACGCACTGTGCCTCCTATAGCAGTAAGGCTGGACACTTGGCTGAAAGGCATGATACCACTGTGTTACTTCCTAATGTGCATGCTAAAGAAGCTTTCTGTCCCTTTAGCTTACTCATTGAATTCATGTAAGCACACTCTCTTTTTCAGTGTTGGGAACTTGCCATGGCTGCAGGAACACCCAGGGATTTTTTTTTTTTTTTTTTTTTTTGCTTATCATTTTAGTCTTCAACCCAAGACATATTTGTAGCAAAGTTTCACAAAACACACACAATATTCATATATGTAGACATAGATGTGTAGATGTATAGCTGTATATAAATATATTCAATAATATATATATTCAATAATATATATTCAAATAAAAGAATCCAACTAGAAATAGTTTTTTCTTTAGCTTATGCATATTTTTAATACATAATATGGAAAAGTCAAATTTAGAAGGTAGAAGGTAAAAATGTATACAACTCTATTTAAATTTAAAACACAAATATCATTGACATAAGACACGGCAAATATAGATACAGTAATAACATACAATCATACTTATTACAATATATAATTTCCAGAACAAATTCATCAAGATGTACAAGAATATCCCACATACATGGATGATCCCTGTTTTACTCCAGTCCTTCATAATCGTATGACAATTCAGACCCCATTTCTCTAGTGAGCGTGATTTCTGTCTTTTCATAGTTGAAGAATTTCAAATTTATCTTTGCAAAGCTTTAGGAATGAAGTGATTTGATTACTCCAGTTTAATGGAGCTGAAACAACCAAGTAAAGGGGTTTATTAATTTGTTTGTAATTCAAGTTATATTTGGAGTCAACTGTAAAACAGAAATAAGAAGCATGGAACAACCTGATGAGTACAAAAAATTGGTTTATTATTATTCGATATTATAGCTTTGTTTGTCAAAATCTGTGAGGGTAGTCATACAGTTACGAGTTTTAATTGTTTCCTACTCAAACAATAACTTATAGTAAGTGACTGACTTGAAACCTGCTGAGAGAATTGTGTGGATTGTAAACTTTAACTAACATGAGATCATATCAATTATAAAATTTCTACTTTGAATTAATATATATATATATATATATTAAATTTTCATCCACATTTTAGTGATTTTTATCATATTAACTTCCTACATATTATAGAAAGGGTAGTCTCAGTGATTGTGCTTACAATAGAGTCTTTGAAAGTGCAAACACTAAATAAAGCATTCAGTGTATATTTATGAAGTCCATTACTTTAATTAATTACATTATTTTAATTAAGTTTCATACTTCATGTTTATGTTCTGTCTCTTCTAAGATAAGGTAAGAAATTGGAAAGGCTTTTTAATTCCCTGATGTATCTGAGCACCAGTCATAGCACAAAGGCTATTCATTGCATTGTGCCTTATTGTAAGAATCGTGTGCAGCATCATCTGTTAAGAGTAAACAGGACTAATGTTTTAGAGGTGCCTTCAAATTGATATGAACACAAAGGAAAGGAATTACTCCCCCATATGATGAATGAGAAATTCCATAGGAAAATAGAAATAACTTAGCAGGTGGGATTGTTCCCTTCAGTAAGTAGGTGTCATACCAAAAAAAAAAAAAGAGTGTTTATATCAAACACATTTAAAATACTGATCTTTATAAGAAATTTGGTCAGTAAGCTGCTTGTATAAAAGAACTGAAACAAAATATTTGGTGACATCAGGTGTTAGATTAAATGTTTTCTATTTTGCTTCTCTAATATAACATAGTATTCTCATTAGAATATATTGGATAATGTTTTTGAATTTATATGGAATTATTTTGGATAGAACATCATAATTTATTCTAAATATATTTAAAACAAATCTGTGTGTATGACAGTAATAGTTAGGTCTTAGTGACAGGAACTCAAGTTATCATATTTTCTTTCTAAGTTATTCTTTTTGAAATTTTAATAGTATAAATATGTAAACAGAATTATGCAAATTTTTCACTCTACTATTTAGCTTAGGCTATTTATTCACTTTGTTAGGAGGAGTTGGTCTTACTCAGTGCATGCTCTACATATGAAAACTAGTGTTAAGAGCATATAAAGGAAAAGAAAAACGCGTGGGGATGCGGTGCTGTAGGACCTTACTTCTGAAAGTTGCCTTAACATAAGAGAAAAAGGAAAGACAATGCAGTCACAGTGACTAATGAATGAGATAGATAATAGAGTGGAAGCAAGAGAAAGAGAAAGAGAGGTCAAATGAGATTGAGGTGCTAGATACCAACTGGTATCTAGGATAAGTAAAGGATTTGGACTTTTATTTTGAGAAGACATGAATTTTTAATCAAATTAAGTGAAATTAAATGACAACTATTTGAAAACCTCACTGAACTAAAGGAATGAATTAAGAAAGGATTATCAGACTGACTGGCAGGAGAGTTAGCTGGAGGATACTGACGTCATAGGTGGCTAGAGGAAGTTTTAAACTATAAATTCTAGAATGAGGAAAAGGTAAAAGATGTGTTTTTACACATTTATCTATGAATTTTAATAATAACTTTGCATGTGCAAAAAGTAAAATAAATAAATCGCATCCTCCTGATTATTCTGGTTAAGACTTATCATCATTATTGAAAACATGTAATAGCAACATTAGGGGAAAAATACTGGAAGTAACTATTTGAAAATGTGGCAAAATATGTGATGTGGAATTGTGCATTTCTATTTATTGCAATAAGAGAATTTATATCCATATACATAAGCACACATATTATTATAGTGAAAAATAAATAATTTAAAAGAATTGAAGTCTAGAACTTACTGATTTACCAGATAGATGAGAAAGGTTACACATGCCTTCTATTTTTCTCACTTACAAGAGAAATTAGATTAATAGATTTAATATTTTCCTCATAATGTCACAGTTATGGTTCCCTAAAATAATACTATTGCAACAACATTTTTTTAAAATAACAACATCCTGAATATTTGTTCGAATGCCATTCATTTTCAGAAAGAACAAAAAAGTTAGCATATTTTTTCTCTTTCTTTTCTTTGAATTTAAACTCTGTAGCATGGGACATTTTTTTGCTTGAATGAGCGAATTGTATAAAAGGACCAAGTATCCAAAATCATAAAGCTTTCATGAGTTTTTTAAAATGCCCTAAATCAATGTAAAGCAATCAAGACAACTGAACTATAAAAATGAATGTGTGTAGCCTTGACTTGATTTTATTTGGGTAGTATAGTGCATTGATTGACATTTGAAAAATGTTGTGTTCAATACTTAACCTCCTGAGAGAATAAGGAATAGCCACAAATCCAATAATACCTATCTGCACATAAGTGAACTATCATCCTGAATTTATCCTTGCAGCCTTCCATTTTGATCTAGATTGGTTTGACTATGGAAGACAGTTTCATTTCAGTAGAATAAAATGTGAATTTTAACATCAATTCATCTTAATTTGCTGTCTTTAGAATTTGCCCATAATAAAGCAAATATTTAGGGAAAATTTGCAATTTCATAACTAGGTTTAAGGCATACCAAAAGAATCTACCCCAGTTCTCACTTTACATTTCTGTTATCAAAGCCAGAGGTGTGTGGGAGCTTCCACAACGGAAGCTAGGAGCAGGTCACTTAAGTGCCATAGCCACATGGGCCTCAGAGCTTTGCATCCTTTACTGTGAAGTAGGTGTTTCTCTTGCTGGTGATGCTGGGCTTAAAGGAGGGCATATCCTGGTCTCCATTTCAAGGCTACTACTGCGTTTCGGCTTACATTTTGCTATTGTTGCTAGTACGTGAGACATGCTTATTTTATAAGAACAAATCCTATAGTGTATTTTGTTTTAATCACTGGTGAACATAATTCCAAAACTGTCTGAATCCAAGTATTGACTTATTGGTAAGACCAATCTGTGAATGACAAAAACCCATAGTTATCTGGAATACATTACATTTTTGAAGTCACGCAGTGACATGACCTATCAGAGTTTATGGTCCCTTCCTTCTATTACTAACACACTGTGGTTCTTGATACTCCTAACATTAGTCCTTAACATTATTAAGGACTAAGAGATAAGAGGATCATGACATAATCTACTATACTTTTTTATGATTAGGAGACTATACATGTTAGTTTCTTAGATCTTGATCCACTATTTTACTCATGTAATTAATTTATAATTAATTAATAGACAGATGCATGTTAATAGGAAAGGAGATATTATAAAGTGCAAATGGGAGAAGGGGATGAGTTCAACAATTTTATGTATCATTGTATACATCACTCTGTAAAATTTACAATTCTTTGTGGTATAATAAGTGTGAAATAATGGAAGCACCTTAAATTAGTAAAAATAACAAGTAAAATTTCTTTAATGGGTTAATATATAATGTGTTTTAACTCCTTATTAACAAACAAATTTCTCAATTGTTATATCAAATTTCTACAAAGTTGTTTTGCTAATGCATTTTCTGCTTCAGAACTCTGCAAAAATCTATCCAAATTTTGTAATTTTGTCGGGAGGGGTGGGAAAGGTTATTTGAATATGCTGGCTACTGAAATAACATTTTTTTAGGAGGAGAGACATATTGTGTTTAAAGGAATTGTCTGAACAGATGTTAGCTATGATATATACTACAATAATGATAGAAATCTATCTGCAAAAATACACTGAAGCACTTTGTTTTAAATTAAACAATTTTTATAAACCATAATTAAAATTAAAAGGCTTATTACTAAATAAATATTGCTTAAAGTAGGAAATATAGGCCAGGCAGTGGTGGTACATGCCTTTTATCCCAGCACTCGGGAGGCAGAGGCAGGCAGATTTCTGAGTTCGAGGCCAGCCTGGTCTACAGAGTGAGTTCTAGAACAGCCAGGGCGATATGGAGAAACTCTGTCTCAAAAAAAACAAAACAAAACAAAAAGTAGGAAATATAAAGCAACTTAATGAAGGTTAGAATAAAAATGTGACAGAAAACTGTCTAGATGATGTGGATGTGATAGGCAGATGTGAGGCATAATGAATACAGTGGAGCAGAAAAATCACATGTGGAAACAAATGTAATGATTAAAAATAGGAAATCCTGTAATGAATTAGGACCAATTTCTTAAAGGAGGTTTCATAATGGGAGGGTTAGTGGCTTTTAACCATCTGGAGACTGGATAGATTCATCAAAGAGGATGGAAAATAAATGAATCTGCAGAAACAGGGCTGTAGACACATTAAATTTTCTGTGCGTAGTGTGATATCAGACTGTCAACTTTCTCCTGTTTTTGACATACAAACTTCTCTCAAGCAGACATCAATATTGACACAGAATTTTAAATGCAGGCTAAGAGACGATAGTTATACAGCATGTTTTTCTGCGACCTATACCTGTTAATTGTTAAGTGTAAAATATGCAATTTAAAAGTCACTATGTTGTTATTTAGATATAAAAACAAAGATGTGACAGTCTTCATAAAACTATATTTGATTTTTTTGATTACTCTTAAATACTTATCATTCGCAGCAGTATGTTCACAGAATCTTTTGCTGAATTTCTCTGTTCATAACAAACCAGTGTCAGTAAAGTCGTGCGAGCATTTCTTTCCCTTTCTGGGTGGATCCTGCCTCTTTCGGAGTCAGATTTGCTTATTGGTTTCTCAAGATTTCATTTGTGGTTATAATTTGACATCAGTTTGAATTCCACATTTCCTTAGAAGTTATACACTCAAGAAAAGAACATTTGTCTCATAAATTCAGGTTCTATATAAACAACATTAAACTAGAAAATGTTTTGAAAAAGTAGTATTCAGCTACAATAATTTACACAGACTTGTTTACTTTTCTTTTTGTGCAGTCTAATAATGAGAAATACCTGCAATTTAATAATGAAAAATACCGCCGGGTAGTGGTGGCGCACGCCTTTAATCCTAGCACTTGGGAGGCAGAGGCAGGTGGATTTCTGAGTTCGAGGCTAGCCTGGTCTACAGAGTGAGTTACAGGACAGCCAGGGCTATACAGAAAAACCCTGTCTCGAAAAACCAGGAAAAAAATGAGAAGTACTTGCAATCCCATACAGGCTGCTATGGCAAAAAAAAATCTTGACAGTTCATGCTTAGTTCTAAGTGGATTTAACTGTAAATCATGAGAATTTTGTCTTGAGAAAATCTTTACATGATAGACTAAAGTGTTTTCCCATGGAAGTTTCATCAGAAATCCTCACAACTAAACAGTTAGCTGTCCTATTTACTTTCAACTGTGTAAAGGGGAGTGGACTCCAAATAAAAAAATATGTTTCGCACCAAATCTTTGTTATTAAAGACCTTTTAGGATCTGCCTTATGGTGTCTTGAACCCAAGTTTCTTTTTGTTCTTTTCGACCATCACTTTTAGCATTTTGTTCATTCTCATCTCCATCCCTTTGTGACTGCCTCCAACCCGTAAAGATGCTCTCTACCAGGGACCCAGGTAGGCTAATGTGCCCTGTTTCTTTTTCATTCTTATCTGAAACCAGCCTCTGCAATACACTGGTGAAATACTTGCAGAAGTATTATATGAGAAAGCAAACACTTTTTGATTGGAGTGAGGCTTTCAATGAGATGGATCTAATAGCTACAATTGCAAAAGTGTACAATCCCTGAGACTGGATAGGTCATAGGCCTATGGGAAGACTTACTAGTGTTATTTCCGTTAAAGGAACACAGGATAAATCCTAATGACATAAACCTATACCCATAGCTCAGAACATTGCTCAACACTCAACACAGAATTTCTTGCAGTACATGGTTAACAATTGCAAAATGTACAGAAATAGAGAGAATTAGGGGCAATCAGTCTGATATGGAATTCAGCTATCAAGCTTTCTCCATACGTTTCAAGGATCTATGTGACAAAAAAAATATGGAAATATTATAAAGGCCAGAGGCGGAGGATGACTAGGAAGCAGAGGCTTCTAGTCACAATAGAACTGGTTCAACTAGGAACTCAGGGAGACTGGGACAGCACTCAAAAGGCTTGCCTAGTTTGAACAAACACAAAAGCCTATCTTAGAGAATAGGAAGTAAACTCAAAATCCCATATGGAACCAAGAAGCTATTAATAAATGATACCTCTCAGAAGAAGAAACATGAATTTTCTCCAAAGGAGTGTCACAAGTACATTGACAATATATTCTAATGCTTTTGTGCTTGATTTTGGATTTTTGTTTGTTTTGTTTTGTTTTTTAATTTTTGGGACACTTTTGTTGTAGTATAAGTTGTAGGGATCTGGAAAATGAGTGGTGAGAAAGAGCAGGAGCAGTGTATTCTTTG
>JADRCC010560078.1:0-12778 GCA_019843855.1 Hylomyscus alleni
AAACAAACAAACAAACAAGCAAAACAGAAGACAAAAGAAACAAGATTAACATATCCTAGCACCCAAAACTTTTTGTTCTCTTCTCGTGGAGCCGGAGAGCGAGCCAGGGCTTCAGGTAGGCTAGGCAAGCTTCCAGTGGGCTAGACGAGTGCTCTGACAGCCAGCAGTGCATGCATTGCTATGCAAACATCAGTTGTAACCTTATTCTTACCTATATACTTTTCAAAAACAGGCAATTTCTCTCTCTCTCTCTCTCTCTCTCTCTCTCTCTCTCTCTCTCTCTCTCTCTTTCCAAGACAGGGTTTCTCTGTAGACCAGACTGACCTCAAACAGAAATCCACCTGCCTCTGCCTCCCATGTGCTGGGATTAAAGGCTTGCGCCACCACTGTCCGGCTTTGGTTTGGTTTTGAATTTCCTTTTTTAGTGTTAAGAATTGAACCCAGGGGTTGGAGAGGGTAGCTCAGCGGTTAAGAGCACTGACTGCTCTTCCAAAGGTGCTGAGTTCAAATCCCAGCAACCACAAGGTAGCTCACTCACAACCATCCGTAATGAGATCTGACTCCCTCTTTTGAAGTGTCTGAAGACAGCTACAGTGCACTTACATATAATAAATAAACAAATCTTAAAAAAAACCCTAAGATCTGACTCTGCGTTGTGTTTCAAAAGTTTTATTTTTATTTTTTTTTTAAAAAGAGACGGTTTAGAAGTTATTTAAATAGTCTTTGAGAGTCGAGTAGCTGCGAAGGTCCTGTGTGTTTTCTATTTTGATCGTTCTGTTTCTCGAGATGACCACATCTTTCAGAGGAAATGAGTCAAAGCCACTCTGTCTTGCTTTTCCAGCTGAGCATGTTCGGTTTCAATGAAGTAATGAATGAACTTGGCCAGCCCCACCCCCACGCCTCCAACAGCAAACACTGGCGACCTCCACCAATCAGAGCGCATTCCCGGTTTTCGAGTTGAGTTCAAACAAGCCTACGGTAGGCCAATCAGCGCGTCAGGCCCCGCCTCCCGACGCCGGTCCTAGCCAACCACCAACCCGGAGGAGCCAAAACACGGAGGCTGGCCAATGCTGGGGCGCCCCCGCGGCGCCGGCTCCGCCAATGGGCGCGGCCAGGCGAGAAGAGCAACAGAGCGGCCGGGCCCGCCGCAGGATTCGAATCGAACGTCCGTGTGGGAGCCGGCGGCCGGCCGGGCTGCGCGTGGGCCAATCAGCGGCGTCGACTCGCGGCCCCCGAACGTTGGGCCTGGCGGCCCCGCCCCGCGCTGTTGTTTGCGGCGTCGGCGCGGCCGCGCGAGCCGAACCACAACATTCGCCGGGCGGCGGCGGCGGCGGCGGCGGCGGCGGCGGAGGAGCTGCGAGCGCGAGCCTGGGGCGGCCGCCCAGCACCATGTCGGTGAACACGGACGAGCTGCGGCACCAGGTCATGATCAACCAGTTCGTGCTGGCCGCGGGCTGCGCGGCCGACCAGGCGCAGCAGCTGCTGCAAGCGGCGCACTGGCAGTTCGAGGTGTGCACCGGGCCGGGGCCGGGAGCGCGCGTGGGAACCGGCGGGCGGTCCATGGGGGGCGCGGGGGCCGCGGCGGGGAGGCCGGGGCGGCCAGGCCTCGCTCACGCTGCTGCGTCCCGTGTTTGTCCGCAGACCGCGCTAAGCACGTTCTTTCAAGAAAGCAACATTCCCAACAGCCACCACCACCCGCAGATGGTAAGTGTCCCCCAGTGCGGCGGAGGGGGGCGCTCGGGGCGGCAGGGTCGCTGTCAGCCGCGCCGCTGACAGCCATGTTGCCGGGGAGCGGCGCGCCGCGAATGTAAACAAAGAGCCAAAATGTCTTCCAGGAAAGAGCACTCCCAGGCCGGCGCTGGCTCGCCCAACTTTGAGACCCGCCTCCAGGCTCCTGGATCGGGGCCTGAGGCCCTGCGCCGGGCGCTGTGCCCTGGGCGTAATGGCCCTGGTGTTGGGGGGGTGTGGGTGGAAGGAAGGGAAGACGGCTCCCAGCAGAATGTTGGGATTCTGATAGCAGAGGATGGGGAAGGGGCTGGAGGGTAACCAAACCTTTGGTGGCGGGGGGTTGGGTGGGGGAGGGATATAAGGGATTTGTGTCTTGATGCAAAACACACACACATACACACACACACACACACACACACACACACACACACAGAGGACTGAGGTAGGGACTTGTGTGTTGATGCAACACAGAAGCCACACAGCTGCAGAGCCACCCACCCACCCACCCAGTGCTGCAGGAAGCAGGGACAGGATAGAGCCACCCTGGCTCCGGAAGTCCAGCTCTACCCACAGAGGTAGCCTGGCCCTTCCAAAGCCTCGAGGGAACATAACCCTTACGGAGGGTATACAGATCTATATACCTAAGATAAGGCCAAGAACTTCTTTTCATCGGTAGGTTAAGAAACACACAGGCCAGGAAACGGTCCCTCAAGCCTAGATCTGTCGTCTTCCAGCTTGGCTCCACGCAGGAGCCTTTGCCCTCTGGCCAGTGGGCACTCTGCTCTCCTGAGCCAGGGATATCCCTTCTCCACTCCAGCTCCTGGTTAGCTATTAGCTGCAAGCATGTAGGAGGGCCTGAGCCCAGGACAGGTGAAACATTATTCCCAAGGAGATCTGCTGTTGGACATTTTTGGCTTTTTTTACTTGGGTGTCCTTGTCCCTGGCTCTCCCTCGGGGACAGACGACATATGGGGCTTCTGCAGTGTTTTTGTTCTTAGCATTGTTTTCTTCCAACCGAAAAGAGGGGAGTCTGCCTCAATTTAAACTAGCTCTCAACGTTTGGAGTAGGATGGGAAAATGAATGGTGCTGGCTGTAGGCCCTGGCCACTGCAGCCAAGCTCTTAGGAGATTCAGGAGGGATTCATCGTGCCCAAGACCCTCTCCTGCACCCAGCCATCCAGACTTCTAGCCTCCTGTGCACAAGACCACTCAGAAAAGCACAGCCATGCTGAAGGGCCTCGAACAAGGAAGCTAGCAGGCCCCAGCTTGAACTGGAGTCCCCTCCCCCCCACACCTTTGCAAATCGTGTGTGTTTATGTGTGTGTGTTTGAGTATCTGTGTGTGAGTCTGTCTGTCTTTGTGTGCCTGTGAGTCTAAGTCTGTGTGTCTATGTGTGCCTATGAGTCTCCGTGTGTGTCTGTGTCTGTCTGTCTTTGTGTGCCTGAGAGTCTGTGTGTATGTGTGTGTGCGTGTGCGGGTTCCTTGGAGGCTTCCCTTGGGGAGACAGCTAGTTTTGTAACCCAGACATTATAATCAATGCACCCGGGAGGGACTTGTGCTAGATGCTTCACTGGCACGTAGGGAACACCAGCCCTGTTCTGAGAGTCTGTCCAGTTTTTAAGGCAAAATAATTAGAAAACTTAAGTAAAAAACATTGGAACCCAGCACTTGGGATAGCACAGGTCAGCCTGGGCTACCTAGCTACATCCTGTCTCAGATAAATACTTTATTTGAAGAAAGTCAGCACGAGAGTGGTCATAACTGGTAAAAGATTGTCCTGTCGATTGCCAGCCACAGTTGGAGGCTGTCACAGAGATATGGGTCCACAGTTGTATGAGGAGGAGGGGCAAGAAGGGCATTTGTAGGGAGAGGGGAAACGACCATGACGGGAACACAGAATTACTTGATTATACGAGGGGCTTTAAGGAGTTCAGGCCGAGCTTTCACCAAAGCGGAGAGGCCTGGAGACCTGTCTGAGCTCACCCAGGCAGGTGGGCACAGGCCCCTTTGAGCCCTCCAGGCTGTTCCCTGGAGAAGAGACTTGGCCTCTGGCTTGGTTGACTGGGGAAGTCAGTCACGATGCTGTGATGCAACTGGCCTCCAGCCGCAAACCCCCTCCCCCCATTCATTGTTTCCTGCTGCCCAGAAGTCCTGGGGGTGGGCAGAGAATCATGAGGGGAGGAGGGAAGTGTCTGGGTGGGGCCAGACCTGCCTAAGGCCAAAGGCCTTCCCTTCAGAGCCTTGGAGCAAACAATGGTCAGAGTCCCCTAAGAGCTGATGTGGCACAGTCTGAGTGAGGGGTCCCTGCCCGAGGTTCCGGCTTTGCTTTAACTAGAGTGATGAAGCTTTAGCATCGTCCTTGTGTGTCTCAGCACCCCACCCCCCAGTCCCTGTGCCTTGGGGAGGAGCCAGTGCTGCTAAAATTAGGAGAAGTTGAAAGGACGCCTTGGCCTCCTGAGGGGGAAGAGCTTTGAGGTCAGATCTAGCTTATGTGGGTCCTGGGCTCTGACCCACCTGTCCCTTAGAGTGTGCTGCTGGAATCTGGGCCGCCATGGCTGCTGCATGTTGAGGAGGCACAGGCTTCAGCACATGCCTGTGCACCTGGAATCTCCCAGTCTTAACTGTAGTTTGCACCAGCTTTGGGTACATGTTCAGTCATGATTTGACCCTTGGACATCAGTTTCCTCGTTTGTATTACAGAAAGAATAATTGAGCTAACCAGATCTGCACATGGAAATAATGAGTGGAGGGAGCCGGGGTCCAAGCCCTGTTGGCTTGAATGAATGGAAGCTCTAAGAAAATGCAGCTTTTCTAAGGCTTGTGCAGGGAGGAGACCCTCCCCTGGCCTGCTCTCTGGCGCCTAACACCCTGGGGACATCTAAGGGTAGATTGTGGACAAAGCCAGCTGGCTCCCCCAAGCCAGTGTCCTGGGCTGCCCCTTGTCCTATCACGATGGATGACACCCTAGCTTTGAGTTAGAATTAACCATTGACATCCCATGCCCCTCGCTGGGTGTCGTTTCCAAGCCTGGGCAGCACTCTTGGATTTGCTCTTCCTGCCCTTCACTGGCTCTGGGAGGATGGATGTTTGAGTCCTGTTGAAGTTGCCTGTGGGCTAGAGGCACCAGGATCATGCCCTGCCGCCTCACCAACACCTCTCTTCTCTTCTTGCAGATGTGTACCCCCAGCAACACCCCTGCTACGCCACCCAACTTCCCTGATGCGCTGGCCATGTTCTCCAAGCTTCGAGCCTCCGAGGGCCTGCAGAGCAGCAGCAGCCCCATGACAGCTGTGGCCTGCTCCCCTCCTGCAAACTTCAGCCCATTCTGGGCCGCATCCCCACCCAATCACCAGGTGCCCTGGATCCCGCCCTCTTCCCCCAACACCTTCCATCTCCACTGCCCACAGCCCACGTGGCCCCCCGGACCATCACAGGGGGGCGCCCCTCAGAAAGCCATGGCAGCCATGGATGGCCAGAGATGAGACTGGATGCCACTGGGCTGGAGCAGGGGGCAGTCCAGGGTTGTGGGGACACAGAAGAGGGCTGGGAGGGGGGGAAACGCAAGAGGGCTGGGGGGGTTCTTCAAGATCGCACTGGAAGATTTTATAAGAGAATTTTTGTGGGTGGGGGGACAGTAAACGTCCTGAGCCACTTGGGTTTTTCAGGAGTTTCTCTTCGGGAAAGTTTTTTTTTCCTCTTTTTAATATATAACTATAATATATATGGATATAAATTTAGCTAATGTTTGTGAGAGTGGGGCCTGCACATGTGTTCTGACCACAGGTGAGCTAGGCTCACAGTCCTTCCTTGTCAGCACCTCTCTCTGCCAAAGTAAGGGGAACAAAAGGATGCTGGTAGATGGCGTGGGCATGCAACCAGGTGGCTGTGCTGCTCCGCAAGACCACCGTTAGGAAGCCCCCACCAAGGGAGGAGGGCCCAGAAGGTCCTCCTCAGAATCGTGAACTTTTCTACCCCATCACGGGTAGACAGTTTTCCTCTCTGCTGGTGGTGGCCTCTTGTGACTCTGAGACTTGTCACCCTGTCACCAGCTAGGTGCGGAAGACTTGGCCGCCCTCTGATGAGTAGATGTTAACTGCCCCACCCCTTGCCGCTCTGACTGTCCGACGGGCTCCCGTCTGTGTGTCCAGGGCCAGAGGACAGCAGTCAGGAGAGGCTGCCTTTGGATTGAGTTCCCAAATTAAAATCATGGCACCAGGCTGCAGTTCTAATTTAAAAACTTAAGACTTTTCTAACCCCTGGTTTGTGGTCCTTTTGTTTTTGCTTTGGTGGGGAAGGCCCGCGGGGTCTCTGGCCGGGGGCAGGCAGGGCGTTGTCATCTGGCTGTGGCATTTCCTAATAAGGATGCATGTGTGTTTGGTACAGACAGGGACAGGTCCGACCTGGTTCTACACAATTCCTGAAGGGGCCTTGGTGGTGCTGGCAGTTTCTAAGCCAGCTCCTCTTAGCCTCCTGCTGGATGTTAGGTGGGTGAGGCAGGAATGGTGACCCATCAGCAATGAGTTGCTCCTGGAGCCCTTCCTGATCAGCTCCGCTGGATCTAAACCCTTCCTGCCCCTCAACTCTGGGGAGTCTAGCAGAGCTGAATGGGGAGGATGGAAGCCAAAGTGAAATGAAACTTAACAGGCCCCAGTCAGGAGGCACACACATACACACATACACGGGTGGAGCAGAGTAATGGGCCCAGCTACCCTCTGTTGCATGTTACACATGGCTGGACTTGGGAGCCGGGTCTGTCCTTTCAGTTTTGTTTCCTAGTGACAACCCTTGGGCTCCTCCCAGACTCGCCCCTGCCCACCTGTGCTTTCCCAGGCTGGAAGGGGAAATCCCTGGCAGGCCTGTGGGCGGCCAGGCAGAGGCTGGGCGAGGGTCCATTCAGAAGTACCAGCTTGGGCAAAGGTTGTGGCAGCTGTGCCCAGGTATGGAATGGTGGAGGCTAGCCCATGTAACTGAGGGAAGTGCGTCCTGTCCCTCTGGCTGCCTGTGAGGCAGGGCCACCTTCTAGACCAGGGAGACTGAGCTGACCTGACATTTCACTGCCAGGGAGGACCAGTGTGGGAGAATAGGCACTGAGGGGCGGGGCAGGCCCTGACTCTGCCCTTAGATTCGGGGAAACTCAGCAGTATAGGGATACGCACAGGGGGTTTGCCACTTCTTCCATGCAGTCACAAGTATGACCACGTAAGTCTGAGAGGAGAAAGAGTGACATTCTCTAGGGGCAGCCTTCACCCCGGGGCACCCCTGGCCGAGCCCTTCGCCTACAGTGAGAAACCTGCTTCTTGGCTGTTTCCTGCCGCACTTTCCTGTGTGATTTTTGTCGCCCCCTTTCTCACACTTCAAGGTGAACATCTTGCCCCAGATGCTTTCCTGTGTGAGAGGGAGTGATGGAAACTGGTGTGGGGGTTGCCCCATCTCCCACTCTGTACACCTCAGTCTGAGGTGGGAATAGAAACTGCTTTATTTTGGGACAAGTTCTTGCTGCGTAGCCCAGGCTGGCCTTGAGTAGTGTAATTCAGGGTTTCTTGGACTCCAAGTTGGATCAGGCTCTCTTGTGGACCTCTTAAGATCTGTCGGGAGGTCCTACCTTAAGATGGGCTAGGTGGCCATGGTACTGGGACTCTCATCTCCCAGACCCTGAACCCAAAGAATCCTGGATAGCAGGTGACCACAGGAGTGAGCACACTGGCTGAGTCACCTTGGGAACAGGCATGGAATCAGCTTCCTAGGACTGCTAACTTAGCCAAGGCAGCCATGCGCCAAGCCCCTCCACCACAGCTGGCTTTGAAGCTGCCATTTGTAGCTGCTGATCCAAAGGGACTCTAGGACGTTTGTGCTTCTCACTGGAAGCCCTGTGTGAGCTGGAGCTACCCCAAGCCTGCAACCAGGGAGCAGGTGGCAGCAGCCCCTCACCTCCAAGTAGAACTGGTATCCAAACACCATGAATCCTAGGCTACCTACCAGAGTGCCCCAGGCCAGCCCTTCAGACTGTCACATAGCACTGTCAGATAGATAACCACTGATTTGACCCTAGGCTCCCAGAACCAGGTCTGAAGTCTTCCTCAGCTATTCTCCTTGCCCTGAGTACAACATCTCCCACCTCCCTGAGCTCCTCTCAAGTCCTAGCTCTCCAATTGTAAAGCAGACCTGCCATCCACAGAATAGACTGCCCTTAAGATTGGGAGGCCTAGATGCCCAGAGCCGCTCTGCCAACAGCAGGTACCTGCCCTCCTGTTCTTGAGGCAGGGCATCAGAGAGATCTCTTGGTACTCAACTCCTTTTAAAAAACATTTATTTATGTCTTTATTTAGTGAGCAGTGGTGGACCGAGGTCCCCTTGTGGGCTCCTCCAGCCCCTCCCCAGGGGGCACATCCATGTGCATATTGAGCCGGGTTTGGCTACTCTGCAGACTCGACATGTCTGAGGGGATGGATGAGTGGCTCATGTTCGACTGCAGGAGACGCCCCTCAGAGGAGACTGGTCTGTCTTTCTTTTGCCCTGAAGGAACTGCAAGACAAGAGGGGCTCAGCTTGTTCTGTCTGGTCTCCCCAAAGCCTGGCTGTTAGGTTGGGCCACACAGTTACAAGCATTCATGGCCATTCCTGAGCAAACACATAGGGCCCTTCTGTGGTCCTTGTGTGGGAGCATTTAGTCATAGACACCTCCCCTCGCCCCCCACTCTGCAGAATCGCAGAAAGAACCTGCTTCATTGATGCTTCTTGTCCTTTTAGAGGCTTATAGAAGCCCAGAAATCTTTCTACATCAGTCTCTCCCTGTCTTCCATATGGTAAGTATTTCTAGGTAGAAAGCAATAACAAGGAACCGGGGCCTAGTAGGAATCACAGACACATGCTCTTATGGCCTATTCTCCTTGGTTACCAGCGATGACCCTTCAAGTCCAGCTTGGCCACCTCCTGTTCAGCCTCTCAGTGCCCCTGTTCCCTTAGTTGTTCCTGGGGCTAATGTTGATGAGTGTAGGTGTAGTGTAGGCTGTTGCATAGATGAAAACTATCTAGACAGCCTGACAAGAAGCTCTTGATATACCTTGATGGTACGGCACCACGGGTAACATGCACATGACTGTGTGCCACGGGATCTTACAAATACCGGGTTGGAATGGAAGGAAGCATGTTACAGAGCTCAGAGGTCTAACATATTAGGTGAGGGAGGCAGCACATGTACAAATGTGCTGTGATCCTGGGTCTCCTGCAAGCATTTGCAAAATACCGTGTGGGGCTGGGGAGCATCCATGTGACCCATGAGGAGGGAGATTGGTTTAGTCACCTGGTAGCAGGGGTCCTAGCCTTACATTCTAGCAAGGACCATAGGCCTTTTGTGGTGGAACCCAGAGGCCCCTAGCCCCTTGGCCTTTTATCTGATCTAGATTCTCAGGGGAGCCCTGGCACTCTAAAGGCTTCCCAGGCCCAGAGGCAGAGAGGGATACCTACAGGCAAGGGATGGGGTGGGTTTGCACACATCCTGGGCTTGTAGCCTGGCTTTTAAAGTGTTTGTATTTGAGCAGGGAAGACCTGGGGCCTGGAGCCAGAGCTGGGTGCATCCCGGTCCCCATCTCCTGTGTGGAGTAGGACAGCAACGGTGTTCATTCAGCTCACAGGCCTGGCACACACCAAACATTCAGGAACTGGATTTGCTCCATTCTCCTTCCCGTCCCATCCATGAGCTCCCTGGCCTTTGCTATATCTAGCCTGGGCAGGAGGAAAGCTGGAGGGGCTGTCGGGAAGGCAGGTTTGGGGACAACAGGGTCCAGGCTGCCTAGAAGAAACCCACCTGCATTGCTGTCCGCTAACGTCTGTGCACTCTGAGGCCGAGAGGGTGGCGTGCCCATGTTTGGCTGCCTGTGCACGTGGGGCCGGGCATGCTGGGCCTGCTGGAGCTGTTGGAGCTGCTGGAGCTGTTGCAGCTGCTGCAGCTGTTGGAGCTGCTGCAGCTGCTGGAGCTTAGCCTTGTTGTGTTTGGCCACTCCTGGGGCTGAAAGGGCATAAGGAGGGTGGGCACCCGTGAGAGCTCTGGGGAGGACCTTGGGAGAACAGGAGACGGCTGAAGTGGGCTCCTCCACATGCTGAGCTTGCGGCTCTGCCCCTTAGCAACTACATTCATCCATATCCCTACCTGCCCAGCTGTCTGCCCACCCACCTGCTGACCTGTACTGTACTCATCAACCTTGGGTAGGGTCTGAGTGAGTTCCGGCCTGGACTTATGTTTCAGGAAAGAGAAAATAAGGAATGCACAAGGCATGATGGGAAGGTATCAGCCATCCACTTCCGGTATGAACTGGAAGTGGGCCTTCAGGAGCCTGGTCGATTGCTTGGTATTGGAGTCAGATAGCCACCCTTTGCTGAGTTTTGAGAAGTCCGTCAGGGCTTGGCTGTATTGTTCCAGGGAACTGAAGTGGGCCTGGGAAAGCTTGGCTGTGAGGTGTGTAGGCCAGCAAGAAAGGACGGGGCTACTACCAGTGATTGGCCAAGGTCTGGTTGCTGCTCTCCACTAGGAAGCAGCTACTTGGCTTCAGGAGGAGAAAGTGCTTAGTGCCCAGTGGTCCAAGACATGCCCATACCAGGAGATAGACAGCTGTCCTTTGTCATCCAAGCAAGAACCTGGAAGGGACTCAGGCCAGGACACTCACCATCTTTCCCTAGGATGCCTGGCAACCGTGTATCCATCCGTCCTTTGTAGATGTGTCCATCGAGGCCCAAGATATCAACCTCATCGTGCTAGAGAGGGATATACATGTCCATTATCATTGTAACACCCCGAGTGTCCTCCAGGGAGGCCTGGAGTGTAGACACTGTAAGCAGGCAGTGCTCAGAGCCGCCCTGCTTCCCCTGCCACATCCCTGCCTCCCACCCCACTCCACGCCTGACCCCCAGAAATGAGGCCTGAGGGCACATGCCTGTAATCCTGGCTCTTGGGAGACTGGCAGCAGGCTTCCCACTGACTCCAAGGCCAGTCTGGGAGAAAGCTAGTACCAGTCCAGCCAGGACTGGAAATAGCAAGACTCACTCTCAAAAATGAAAGGCCCCTGCATGGAGTCTGGTCTGAGTGCAAGATGGAAGGCCATACTGTGGAGTTCTGAGGCCTGTGGTGGAAGGTGGCAGTGAGTGCCTGGGAATCAGGTGGAAGGATGGATTGCATTCTACCCCGAGGAGAGCCAGGAGGCCGAGGCTGAAGGATCATGAGTTCGAGGCCTGCTTCAGCAACTTTGGGGAGGTAACTTCGGCAGTAGAGAGGTTGCCTAGCAACCCCTGGGACAGCAAGGGAGGGAGGGGGAAAAGAGGGCCAACTGATGGGACTTGAGGTGACTTTCCAGAGGGGGCATGTAGGGCTATCCTCTCCAGGCTCCTGTCAGACCTTCATGGCAATCTGTATCTCCTCCAGTGGAGACAGGTGCTGCGGGCGGTTCCTCCGGTAGGGGTAGGTGAGGGTGTGGCTGCCCCCACAGCGACGGGGTACAGTCGAGTAGGTATAATCTGCTGTATCTGCTCCCCTGGGATGTAGACACACACAGGGGGTCACTTTGAGTCACCCAGGACTGTTACCTGGGACAGGCAGGTAAGTGAGCCTGAAGCTACACACAACATGTCACACCATGTGTGCACCACTTTTACACACACTCACAATACACTCTCACCCTTGTTCCCATCCGCAACCCAAGCCACACACACCCGGCCCCCTGCCCCCTGCCCCCTGCAATGAACCCTGGGCAAGCAGAAGCCAAGCTTGCCTGTGGGTCCCTGGACTTTGTCCTCCTACCGTTTGTAGCATGGGTGGCTGAGGCACTGAGTATGCAGCAGCTCTCGGATCATCTGGCTGCTGGCCTTCACGGAACCTCCAAAGTGGATCTGCACCTTCTCGATGTCCATCAGCATCTTGGAGTGCATGCTGTGCAGGCGCCCCACACTCCTCTCCATCTGTGACAGATCACCCCGAGGGAAGCTGCTGCCCAGCTTCAGGCTGTGAGACCCAGGCGTAAGCAAAGAGGTTAGCCCAGGACCAGACAGGACCTTGTGGTGTTCACACTTGCTTTGGCTCCAGGCCCCTGTTGTGCAGGAGCCAGTGTGAACTGAACTGGCACTCAGGAACTGTTTGAGACCCATTGCCCTTGACTGGGGACTGAGGGACATTAAGGCCGCTCAGCACCTCTCTCTGAAAGACCTGTGAGGGACCAGACTTACTGGGAAAGGTTTTCTCTAACACAGAAGCCCCCTTCCCCAGCAAAATAAAGGCTTAAAATGTAACAAAATAAAAACAAGCAAAACAAGTAAAAAAAAAAAAAAAAAAGGAAGTCAATTTAGTATCCTCCATTGATCCTGGTCAGAGAAGCTCTGGGCTACTCCCAGTACACACTCTGGAGTCATCTTTGCCCCCCTCCCCTGCCCTCCATCCCTCCCCTGCCCAGGATCCCACTCTGGAGTCATCTCTGCCCCCTCCCGTCCCTCCCCTCCCTTCCCTTCCCCTCCCAGGATCCCACTGTCCCATACTTTCTGCTTTGCTGTCGGATCTGCTCTAGTTCAAACACGGTGTAAGGCCGGACGGAACGGTGCCCTGGCATGCTTGGAATTATGGGGGTCATAGTGATGACTCTGGGTAGGGACAGAGAGAAAGGGGAGGGGTATGTGAGAGAGAAACCCCAACACTCAGCCACCTGCTGCCATGTTCTACAGGACAGCCTCACTATTCAGTATGGGCCCATAGGAAGGACCAAGGGACCAGAGACAGAGATGGACCCAGGACAAGAGACGAGATAAGGTGAGATGAGTGTAGATACACCCCTGCTTCGATGCCTTCTCCCTGCCACCAGATGCTGTGGTTGAGGTGTGCCCACTCACTGTCCAGTCACAGTTGTCTCCAAGGGACGGTCACAGGACAAGCAGTGGAAATGAGCCAAGAGCTGCCTGTCGGGAATGGGACACAGACAGTGAGATCCAGAGAGCTTGGCCCCTCTGCAGGATGGCAGGATGGCGGTTCCTAGGGATTCACCTGGGGCTAACCATCCCTTGCAGGCACACATTCTGGG
>JADRCC010560092.1:0-15426 GCA_019843855.1 Hylomyscus alleni
ATCTAGTTCTCTTTCCTCTCTCTATTGTCTGTCCTTGGTGCACCAATCTGTCCATGTCTGTCAGTTTATTTCTGTGTTTTTGTTTTGTTGCTTGAATGTTGTTCTGTGTTTCATGTTCAAAAGAAAAAATGGTTAAAACTTTATCTGCTGGTATTCGCCCTTTGATTTAGTTTTAACTCATAAATAAATAAATAAATAAATAAATAAATAAATCAGTTTCAATTGGCCTTTGGAGCTAGGAGTCTAGTGCAGCTAGAGAAGCCCTGCTAGGGGCTGATTGTCTGCACAAGCTGGTCTTAACGAGGCCAGCAGCTTCTCAGCTTCTATGGTAAGGGAGCTAATGGTTATTTTTCGTAGAAAAATCTCTTTTACTGTGATTATTGGGTTCAGTTGGTGACAAGATGCTCCTCTCTTGAAATTACAGCTAGAAAAAGTAAGAATTTTGTCTAGTCTAAATATATAAGATGTGTGTTGTCACTAATTTTTGTTTCTGACTGGTTTTGAATGTATTAATATGCTCTGCATGTCTTGGTAATAGATTATTGGCTTATAGTTATTGGGTATGATTAAGCATTTGTAACATTGGAGTCATTCGGAACAACAACGCAGCATGAGCCAACCCAGGGAACAGGTCTCTAAAGATACCTCTAAATTGGGGAATTTATGTAATTCTTATCCTAGAAACCAGACTTATAAAAGATAGAATTTAGGACAGCGTCTCTTTGGTGAGGTATCGGAGGCTGCTGTGTGTGCACTCGTGTGCGGGAACTGGCAGTCAGACTTTGTAGCATGGGTGTAATGCACTTGGTGTTGGTTTGCTGAGGCTGGGTTATTTGTTGGAGGTTGGGTTTTGCTTTCCAAAGTTACGGTTGTGCCACTGTGTTGCAAGGGAGAGTTAAAAATTATAGTTAAACTGTCAGTTTGCAGATCGATCACAGGCTCAGGATTCTAACTCACACATATTTGTAATTAAGAAAATCAGGTGGTAATTGTTTCAGGGTTTTCGAAGGGTTTATGAGGCTTGCCTGCTCCAGCTGCCATTCCAGGAAATGCATATAGAATTATAATGGATTTGGAGGATTGGTTTTTTTTTTTAAGATTTATTTTTTATTTATTTTATATGTATGAGTACACTGTAGCTGTACAGATGGCCGTGAACTATCATGTGTGTGGCTGCTGGGAATTGAACTCAGAACCTCTGCCTGCCCCGCTCGCTCCGGCCCACTCGCTCTGGCGTAATTCACTGTAGCTGTCTTCAAACACTCCAGAAGAGGGCGTCAGATCTCATTACAGATGATTGTGAGCCACCACGTGGTTGCTGGAATCTGAACTCAGGACCTTCGGAAGAGCATTCGGTGCTCTTACCCACTGAGCCATCTCGCCAGCCCCTGGAGGATTGTTTTTATACTGTTTCTTTGCATCCTGGTGGCTGTGAGAGGTTTGCATTTAGAGGCCTTGTTTGTAATTTTATTTATTTATGTATATAAGTACACCCTTGCTGTCTTCAGACACACCAGAAGGGGGCTCTTAACCGCTGAGTCATCTCTCCAGCCCTTGTTTGTAATTTTAAGGAACCCAGGAAGTGATATCATTGGAAAGTTTTGCCTCAAGGGATGGCTAATAGCCTTATATTATATAAAAATTTGTCACTGCTTCAATACAAGAAGTTAGGACTTTGAATCTTTCAGTGTATAGTATTCATTATATGGATGGCATATTATTAGTGGATTCCTCTGAAGGAGTTTTACTACAAGGTTTTACTGTTATACAATGAGCTTTAAATTTTTGGAGTAGTTATTGCTTGCTCCAGAAAGATTCAAAGGCAATATCTTTTTCAATATTTGGGACATCAATTATATCCTAAACAACTTGTGGCACAGAAATTCCAAGTAAGAAAAAATAATTTACTTACTTTAAATGGTTTTCAAAAGCTTCTAGGAGATGTGAATTGGCTAAGACCTCATCTTAACCTCATCACAGGAGAACTTAAACCTCTTTGTGATATTCTCAAGGGAGATGCAAATCCTAATTCCCCTTGATAATTAACTGATGAGGGACTGATACCTTTGTAGAAAGTGGAGGAAGCTATTAGCCAACAACAGATACATTATGTAGACTGTGACCAATTATTGGCTGTTTGCATCATTGCTATCTCTCATGCACACCCAGCAGTCCTTTGGCAAAAGGGATCATTAATGTGGATTCATCTTTCTTTGTCTTCAAGTAAAGTTTTAACACCCTATTATGAAGCTGTTGCTGTGTTAAGATTTATTTATTTATGTGTATGAATATACTATTGTTCTCTTCAGACACACCAGAAGAGGGCATCAGGTCTCATTACAGATGGTTGTGAGCCACGATGTGGTTGCTGGGAATTGAACTCAGGACCTCTGGAAGAGCAGTCGGTGTTCTTAACTGCTGAGCCACCTCTCCAGCTGTTGCTGTGTTAGTACAAAATTGCAGGATAGAAGAATCATGAAAGCACTTTGGGAAAGAACTTGATGAAATATTTATTCCTTATTCTAAACAGCAATTAAATTGGTTATTGCAGAATACTACTATTTGGCCTATTGCACGTGCAAACTTTTTCAGGCAAAACTGATAATCATTGGCCAGGCGGTGGTGGCGCACGCCTTTAATCCCAGCACTTAGGAGGCAGAGGCAGGCAGATTTCTGAGTTCGAGGCCAGCCTGGTCTACAGAGTGAGTTCCAGGACAGCCAGGGCTACACAGAGAAACCCTGTCTCGAAAAAACAAACAAATTGATAATCATTATCCAAAAGACAAATTGTTACAATTTGCCCCTATACATGCTTTTGTATTTCCTGTAAATTTAAGCATGTAATCCATAGAGAATGTGCTTACTGTATTTATAGATGGCTTATCTAATGGGAAAGCAGCATATGTAATTGGATCACATGTTCATTCTCTTGAGTTTCCCCTGCTTCAGCACAAATAATTGAATTGCGTATTGTAGTCACTGTTTTTGAAATGTTGAAAAAACAAGCTTCTAATTTGTATATTGATAGCCAATATATAGCTCATGGTTTGCAATAGCTTCAAGTTGTTCCATTTTTAGATACTGCTAATTCTCAAATTTTGCAATTATTTATGCAAATACAACTCAATTTAAATACCGTTCCTTAACTTTATAGGATATTTAAGAGCCCATACTGGATTGCTTGGAATCCTTAAGGCAATGCCACAGCAGATTTGCATACCAGGCAGATTATAGGCCTTATACAGGAACAACTGGCCATACAACCTCATTCTTAACATCATCAAAATTGTAATAGCTTGAGACAATAATTTGGTATTTCTAGAGAATGTGCAAGTCAAATTGTAAAGACTTGTCCTGAATGTCCTTAATTTCTACCTGTACCACATAATAGTGTTAATCCTTGAGGACTCTTACCTAATCAATTATAGCAAATGGATGTTACTTACATTTCTGATTTTGGAAAAGTAGAATACATACATGCATACATGTGACTATTGACACCTTTTCAGGCTTTCTAGTTGCAACTCTTTAAGAGGAGAAGCAACTAAGAACGTAATTAGTCATTGCTTAGATTGTTTTCTCTATGCTTGGTGTTCCAAATCCAATTAAAACAGATAATGGAACTGGCTATTGCACTCAAGCATTTGAGATATTTTGTCAACAATTTAATGTCACCCATATTACTGGGACTCCTTATAATCCTCAAGGACGAGGTATTGTGGCACGGGACCCTGGAACTTTAAAGCAAAATCTTCATAAAATAAAAAAGGGGGAGTTATATCCCTGTACACCACAAATTTATGTAAATCCTGCTTTTCATTTTAAAATTTTAAAATTTAGATGCCAAGGATCTCTCTGAGTGTCTATGGCACCCTACAACTAGGCATACTTATGCCTAAGTGAAATGGAAGGATCCACTTACTGGCATATGGCATGGTCCAGATCAGGTGTTTAATATGGGAAAGAGGGCATGTTTGTGTTTTTTTCCTCGGGATACTGAAGGAGCATGCTAGCTGCCAGAGTTATTGGTGACATGCTGATGCTGTGACAAAGAATGATGCTGACCTGTGAGCATGCTGAGAGCCCTGACAATGGTGGCAGGAAGCTGACCATGGTGACAGGAAGCTGACCATGGTGACAGGAAACTGTATTGGGCATATGTTCCTGACCCGCCTTTGCTTACTTATATCCCAGATTGGAAAAGCTGCTTTGCCTCAATATTTTAGAACTTGTGAGACAGAGAATCAAAAAGAGAAGTTATAATGACTCTTCTCTTTCCTTTAATGTGACTAGATATTCTGACTCAATCATGGACAGGTCTAGAAATCAATTCAATATTGGAAATAAGTCTTCATTTAGAAGGCTGGTTCTGAACATTTTCAGAGACATATTTGAAAATTGAGAGCTGCCTTATATGAAGTTATATTTGCAATAGATAAAATTGAGACAGGATCTGGCCTTCTGAACAAGTGTTAGTGCACATGTTAAGGCTCTTAATCTTTTATAAATTGGTCATGATAAAATTGCTTTTGTTTCTTCCATAGTATTTAATGTAAGTTGTATTGATTGTACACTTTCTAATTGTGTTAGTGCATTGAAAACTAGCATGCCTGTTATGGTGTTTTATCAACCAGCTTTTGTTTTATTGCCTGTGAGTATTACAGGACCTTGGTATTCTTAAAAAAATAAATAAATAAATAAATAAACCTGCAAATACTGGAAGAAGTGAGTCAGGCCTCAAGCAGAAGCAAGAGGGTGGTGGGCTTGATGGCTGCTGACACAGCAGCTTTGATTACAATAATAGCTAGCACACTGCTTCTGCAATTGCTTTGACACAGAAGTTAAGACAGCCACTTTTGTTAATCATTTAGCAAAAAATGTTACTAATGTTCTGAGTATTCAAGAGGATTTAGATAGGTGTTTGGAACACCATATTGATGTTCTCTGATACTATTCAAATTGTTGGAGAGGAGGTTCAAAGCTTAGCAGTAAGAAGCTATCTCATGTGTTATGCTAAATACCAATGGATTTGTGTCACTTCTAAATTTACAACGACAGTCACTATAATTGGGAGAAAATTCAAAGATACTTGCAGGGTGTTTGGCATAATCCTAACACCTCTCTTGATGTTTTAACTTTGCATCACGAGATTATGAATTTAAGGAACGCTGCTCTGCTGAGCTCTGAGATGCTGAGGACACTGCTGATAAAAGTCTTCGTGGCTTGTGGTCAGTATTTCCATCTTGGTCAAGTTTCAAGAATGGCATATATAGTTTGATCATGTTAGCCCTTCTTGTCCTGGGAATACTTTTATTCCTGCCCATTGTAATAAAACATGCCTTTAGTGCTGGGCAGTGGTGGTGCACGCCTTTAATCCTAGCACTTGGGAGGCAGAGGCAGGTGGATTTCTGAGTTCAAGGCCAGCCTGGCAGAGTGAGTTCCAGGACAGCCAGGACAATCCAGAAAAACCCTGTTTCCAAAAACCAAAAAAAAAACCCAAAAACCCAAAAACCAAAAACCAAAAAACAAAAAAACCACTTGCCTTTAACAACATTAATATGCTGGTGGCCAAAATACATGACTTGAAACTAAAAGTGGACCCCCAGATGGAGTTATTAATTTAACAGGCTGGCAGTCAGAGACAGGTAAGTTCTGCACAGAGCCTTACCAACCTAAGACAGAAGTGTAATGCTTTTGATAATGCATATTCCATAATGGGATAAGGAAGGCATTCTTGTCAGAACGACCTAAGACAGGTACAGTCTTGTTTATAAAATAAAACAGGGGAGATGTGGAGAGCTTTTGGGACTACTTTTAGGAATCTGACAGGAATTTGATATTGGGCTGGGACAATGAAATAGGCTTAAGGCAAATACAGCTGAGGAATGTGTTGTATTCCTTGTATCTGGATCATCTTGATAAACCTCTAAACATAGTGACCACAGGACTTTGTTCCTTGACTACTTTGTCTATGCCTTAAGGACTGACCATATTCTTTGTATGTACCCAGAATGATACAAAAGTGGACTAGAAAAAATAAACTCACCTCAGCCTCAGAACTGGCTAGGGCATGCTACAATGTTGTCTAATCATCTTTTTCTCTTTAATCAGTGCTCCTGCCCTGGAGAACCTGTTGATTGACTGAGCTGGCTTGGTTAGAAATCAATATGGCAGTTTCTCAGAGAACTGGAAATCAATCTTCCTCAAGATTCTGCTATGCTACTCTGAGCATGTATCCAAAGAACGCTCTGTCCCACCATAAGGACAGATGCTCAACTATGTTCATAACAGCTTTATTTATAATAGAAACTGTAAATAACCCAGATGTCCCTCAACTGAAGAATGGATAAAGAAAATGTGGTACATTCACACGATGGAGTATTACTCTGCCATTAAAAAAATGACATCATGAAAGTTGCAGGCAAATAGATGGAACTAGAAAAAATTATCCTGGGTGAGGCAAACCAGATCCAGAAAGAAACATGGTATGAATTCACTTATAAATGGATTTTAACTATAAAAGATAATCATGCTACAGTTTACAGACATAGAGAGACTAAGTAACAAGGAGGGCTCAAGGATCTCCATAGGTAAATAGACTTTGGGGGTGCACTTGTGAACAGGAGGCATCAGGTGTTTAAGGGGAATGAAGGGAGAGAGTCCTGGGAGAGATTACAGGAACTGGGGGGCACTTGGGGGTTGAGGTCTAAACCTAGTGCAGTGGAAACTCCCTGGAATCTAAGACGGTGAATCTAGCAAAAATTCCTAGTAAGGAGGATATGGAGCCTGAATAGACCATCTTCTATAGCCAGGCAAGGCTTCCAATGGAGGGATTGGATACCAACTGTCTTAGGATTTTACTGCTGCGAGCAGACACCATGACCATGGCACTTCTTATAAAGGACAACATTTAATTGGGGCTGGCTTACAGGTTCAGAGTTTCAGTCCATTATCATCAAGGTGGGAGCATGGCAGCATCTAGGCAGGCATGGTGCAGGCTGAGCTGAGAGTTCTACCTGAAGAGGTCTGAGATGAAGATCTGAAGGCTTCTAGTAGAAGACTGACTTCCAGGCAGCTAGGATGAGGGTCTTAAGACCATGTTCATAGTGATACCTACTCCAACAAGGCCACACCTACTAATAATAGTGCCACTCCCTTGGCCAAGTAAATACAAACCATCACACCAACTCAGCCACAAAACCTTGGACCTACAGTTTGTCCTGCCTGCAAGATGGGAAGTAAAGGTGTTGTAGAACTTGTGGGAGTGGCCAACTAATGACTGGTCCAACTTTAAACCCACACCATGAGAGGGAGCCCATGTCAGACACTGCCTGGAGGACTAGGAACCAGGGACCTAGCATAGAACCAAAATGACTGGCAAAATTAGAATAGAATAGAATAGAATAGAATAGAATAGAATAGAATAGAATAGAACAGAATAGAACAGAATAGAACAAAATAAAATAAAATAAACTGTCAATGAAACGATTCCTAATGGTATTCTACAATACTGGTAAGCCAGAGCCTAGCATACTCATCATCAGAGAGGCTTCATCAAGCAACTGATAGAGCAGATGTAAAGAGCCACAGCCAAACATTTGGCAGAATCCCTCAGAAGAGAGGGAAGAAGAATTGTAGGAGCCAGAGGGTTCAAGGACACCACCAGAATACAGCCCACACAATCAATTAACCAGGGCTCATAGGGGCTCACAGATATTGAACCAGCAATCAAGCAGTCTGTACAGATCTTATGTAGGTCCTCTGCATATATGTTATGGTTGTGTAGCTTAATGTTCTTGTGGGACTCCTAACAGTAAGAGTGGGGCTATCTCTGACTCCTTTGCCTGCTTATGGGGCCCTTTTCCTCCTACTGAATTGCCTCTTCTAGTCTTTGTTTGAGGGTATGTGCACATACAACAGTCTTTTTTAAAAAAAGATTTATTTATTTATTTATTTTTATGTATGTATGAGTACACTGTTACTCTTCTCAGTCACACCAGAAGAGGGCATTGGATTCCATTACAGATAGTTGTGAACCGCCATGTGGTTGCTGGGAATTGAACTCAGGACCTCTGGAAGAGCAATCAATGCTTTTAACCACTGAGCCATTTCTCCATCCCCTACATACAACAGTCTTATTGTAACTTGTCATGCCATATTTGATTGATGTTCCTGGGAGGTCTGCTCTTTTCTGAAGGGAAAAGGAATGGATCTGTGGGAAACTTGGGAGGTGGTGGGAGAAGGTGGAAGACAGTGGGGGGGTGCTGGGAAGAACACAGGGAGGGGAAATTGTGGTCAGGATGTAATATAAGAAGGATAAATTAAAAAAAAAACAACAGCAAGAGAAAAGTATGAAATTATGACCACTGTGCCACTTATATACAGGTCTTACTCTATTGTCTTTCTTCAGATTAACATCAAAGACTTAAAATTTGTAAGTTCTGTATGGACTTGGTTGTGCAGCATTCTATAAGTATTATGCTAGTTGGGAAAGTTTGAAAAGATTTGGAATGGCACTTACTTGGTAGAGCACTTGCCTGGTGTGTACAAAGCCCTGGGTACCATCCTCACCCCATGAGCCTGGGCATAGTGACACAGCCTTGCTATTGTAACAGAAGCAGAAGTGAGAGGATCAGAATTAAAGCTCGTCCTTGAGCTCAAAGTCAACCTGGGCTACATGGGACCCTACCTTAAACAGCACAATCTCCTAATTGTCTGGATGAGAATCATCAATATAAGTTTCTCATGCCAATCAAAATCTACCAAAGGTTTAGGAATGAGTTCTTTGAATGGGCAGTTTAAACATAATTCCAAAGAGAAATTATGCTTAGATATTTATGTGGTGGTGTTTGTGTAGAGTTGGTTCAATTTTACATACTTTTAAAGAAGGGAGTATTAGGGTGGGAGAAATGCTCAACAGTTGCGAGTAGTAGCTGGTTTTCCAGGTGACCTAATTTCTATTCCTAGCACCCACATGGCAGCTAAACACCTTCTGCAACTCCAGTTCCAGGGGACCTGACACTCTGACCTCTGTGGGCACTGCTCACATGTAGTACACAGACATACATGCAGGCAAAACACTCATACATGTAAAATAAAATAGAAATTCATTCATTCATTCATTCATTCATTCATTCATTCATTCATTCATGTGTTTGTTTGTTTTTTTCTGAAACAGGGTTTCGCTGTGTAGTACTGACTGTCCTGGAACTTTCTCTGTAAACCAGGCTGGTCTTGAACTCTGAGGCCTGCCTGCCTCTGCCTCCTGAGCACTGGGATAAAAGGTGTGCGCCACCATGCTCTGCATAAACCTTTTTTTTCTTAAAGGAACTATTTTTATTGGTTTCCTGGAGTCAGTAAGAGACTAACATTAGCTCAATTAACCAATTTGAGAGTAATATCTAGATAGAACAAAATAAGGCAGATAAGGGAGGCAGGTATTAAAACCATATTTGTGGATCTAGGTTGAACAGAGAAAGTAGTTAGGCTTATGGTCAGGGAGAAAGATCTGTGTTCAGGGAGAAAGACTGGCAGGTGTACTGGGCTTACTGTGGATAAAATCCTGTCTATTGGGTTTGATTACAGCATTGCCCTGAATAGTTTTAAAATGAAGTATGGTTTGGAATAATGTGGCTCTCAAGTGGCTCTCATACCTTAACATGTGTAAGAGTTGTATCTCTCCCAAAGTTCTTAGGTAGAAATCTTCAATTCAAACAAACACGGCAGGATATTTTCTACAGGTGGTACAGTTGGAGAACCACTTATTTGTTTGTTTGTTTTGTTTTGTTTGTTTTTCTTTTTACTTGACAGAATATTCTGCTGGAGTTTACTGCCTCCCTGGGTATAACAGCAAAGGATAGTTCAAAACAGGCTTGACTGCCCATGTAAGCAAGAACTGAGAAAACAGCTGCTCAAACACAGGACATTTCTAATTCTCTGCTAAATTTCCTGGAAACAGAAAACGGAAATCCTGGGGTTTTTGTTTGTTTGTTTTTTGTTTTTAACTGTAAAACAGCAACAAGGAGCCACACACAGTTGGTTCTGTGCGTTCTGACCGCCAGGGGGAGTACAAGGATTGGTTTACACAAATAATCCTGCTGTGCAGTGTGGGCGGGGGACGGACAGGGAGGTGCCTTGTCAGGTCAAAGACAAACTGAAGGTTTTATTGCTAAGGGCGGAGCTAAGAATGGAAGGTGCTAAGCAGTAAAAGGCTTTTGCTTAGCTATGTAATGTCCTCTCTGGCTGTCCCCTACTTAAGTTGGTCTTCTGTGGTAACCTGGATGGGATTTGTTATGGATTCTTAAAGGAAAAAAAATCTTCTGGCACTTTACCTGTTTTAAAAATAGGTAAATTTTATTCTGAAGGACTACCACAAAGTTGTCTTGCAGTGGATGAAGTAATCCATCTTAACTTTGAACACAGTAAGGCCAAGTAGGCATGGGGAGCCTCTGAGAAGGAAGGGATAGAAAAGGTGAAGAATTACTAAGAAAAGACAGGTAACTCCCTATGTGGCACAGGGTGGCCTCGAGCTCACAGAGCTCTGCTTCTGTCAGCCTCTGGTGTGTACCACCGTGCCCAGATTTTAGTTGCTATTTTACTAAAGGGATTTGACAGGACTCTTACTGAAGGAAGGTAAGGACTTAAACACAAGGCTGGAGGATAAAGAATTGGATCAGATAAAACTGACTTAATAAGGTTCCTGCTAAGGCCTAGCAAAGGTCAAGACCTACTGTAGAAGGGGAAAAGGGCTCTAACTAAAATGGTGAGGGAGAGAGTCCTGCTAGGGCTGAAGGAGAAAGTGTTCTTTTCCTTTGGTTCTATTTACTGTTCTTCCTCAGAATATAATTAAATTGTATCCTTGAGGGCAAAAGACCTCTCTATATAGATAATTAGTATTGAAATCCTGCTTAAACTTGAAATAAATATTCAGGGGGTCCGAGATCCAAACTTTCTTTCATAGATGACGACTTAGATGATCCTGGATTTACAATGGGCTATGGCATGTCAAAAATATATTTAATGTGATTAAGGTTCCAAACATGATAGTTTAGCAACACAGCACATTATAGAGTAATGGCTGCCTATCCTTGTGTGGCTGGCTCCCTATGACTGTCTGGGATTGTGAGGTGTTACCATACTGTATATATCTAGCCTGAGATGTATGGTTTCTGTTGATTATTTATGACTGTTATAACATTTTAAAGCAGAAAAATCCACATTAAACCATTGTAAATTTGGAGCTAGCTGTAAAGTGTAAAATAAACATGGATATCCACACATATTCTGATATAGAAAGTATGTGTTTAAAAACTGACTCTTTGTTTTATTATTATAGACCTAGGAAATAAATTTAATTGCATGCCCAAATTTAGTAAGACTCCCTAGAATGGGTCACAAACAAATTAAACCTGAAATACCTACAAGACTGCCCTGTGGGTACATTACCTCTCAGTGTATGGGTAGAACAGGCCCAAGTTACCCAAGGACTGAAGGGCTCCTTTAAGAAGGAGAAAGACTCAGAAAGGTGAAATAACTTGTCTAAGACAAAACTGCTGGAAAGGCAGAATCAGAAATTTAAATGAGGTCTAAAGGTGAACCTTCAAAATCATTCCTATCATGTTACAAAGATACACTTTAAGCTTAAAATGAAATCATAGCAATGTTTTATAGCCCATTTTCCCCAATGATATGCGTTGAACTTATCAAAAGAACTTCCAAAGTCACTTTTTAAAATAAAGATTTAATACTTCTATTTCAAGCCTGGAAACATCATGACTACTTAGGCAGTACCAAAGGTCTGTGAGTCATGCCACCATAAAAATCACGCTGCCTGTGCTGCCCATTGTATTAAGTTCGACCATCTTACCTTTGGTAATTCAGTGCTGCCTCCTAGCTCCTGCTACCCACTGCACTTCATTTATCCAATTGAGCAGCAGCATCGCCAACCCTAAGGTCTGGCATAAGCAGAAGGGCAAAGGCAACAAAGCTCTTCAAATGTGTCGGTGCCCCTCTCGCCATTTTGCGTTTTACAAGATTAGTGAAGGGCATGTCTTCTGGGCCTTCCCATTGTGGAGGTTTAAGTTTTACACAAGGTACCCACTCTACCATTTCTATTTCCTTCAGCCTTAGGATCCCTTCATTAACACTAAGCAAAGGAATATCAGGCATTTCCAACTCCTTTTTAGAAAGCCATCTTTTGACAAATGCTTCAGGCAACTATTCAAACAAACTTTTAACAACTTTAAAAAAAATACTGTTGGAGCTTCTATACTGAACCTAGAATCTCCACGTAGTGGTCACTGATCTAGCTTTATCTTTCTTCCACCATTATTCCACACCTCTAAAATCCACTTCTATACATACTTCCCAGACTTCTGCTTGAATGGATTAGACAGTTTATTAAATGGTATAGTGTACCTCTTCATGGACTAAAATTTCTATCCCCCTCTAGGCAGCTGCTTTGCCTTAAGTCTGGTTATATATACATCTAGAGGCAACCATTGGTGGGCCCTAGAGATGGACACCAGTATGACTTGCCAGGCATCTTCTTCAGAGAAAGCCACTGTTGGTTTAGCAGACAATGGAGGATTGATTTCCTCAGGGAAAAGTAAAAAAGATAATATTCCAGGCTTGCCCCACCCCTCTCTCTGTCTCTGTCTCTCTGTGCGTGCGTGCGTGCGTGCATGTGTGTGTGTGTGTGTGTGTGTGTGTGTGTGTGTGTGTGTGTGTAGAGTTCTTCCTCAGATGAGATAAATCTTTGAGAATCTGATGGTCTTCCCATATATCTTACCCTGTTAAAAATCCCATTCTTTACTAATCCTCTGAGTTTAACTGCCAACACCCTCTGAGACTGGGCCTTGAATTTTTGCTATAATTCAGCCCATCTTACAAAGCAGGCTTCAGTTTGGTTTTCTGCCATTTAAACTCTATGGCTGCTGGAGAGAAGCATCTCCTCTCTTCCAGAGAACACTGACACACCTTTAGACTGTTGTTATGCATCTGGAAACTCTCAATTTTATTACTGAGTCCATTATTCTCTTTAGTCATTCATCCTGAGATGCTAGAAGTTGGCTAATGTTTTTTTAAAGATTTATTTATTTATTTTATGTATATGAGTACACTATAGTTGTACAGATGGTTGTGAGATACCATGTGGTTGCTGGGATTTGAACTCAGGACCTTTGGAAGAGCAGTCAGTGCTCTTAACTGCTGAGCCATCTCTCCAATCCAAGTTGACTAATTTTTATCAGGGGTCTAATTATTTGCCTTTCTTAATTTATCCAGAGATGCAAGGCACAATCAACCAGCATCATTCTTTTCCTGCAAATTCTCAAAAGTTTTATGTTTAGAGAACTAAATTTCTTGCTTCATAATAGGTGAATCAGGGTAACCAAATGCATTTGTCTCAGTAACTTTGTGAAATATGTTAAAACATGTGTGGCTTTAGTGCTCACCAAGTTTCTAGGAAAGGCTTCAGTAACTGTAGGTGCAGGCGAACTGGAAAGCATGTTCCTGACACTTAAAAGTCCCATTCTTATATTTCTGTTGCTCTAGAACCACTCCTGATACCAAAATCTGGATTAGTCAGGGTTCTTTAGAGAAACAAGAGAAGCCAGTGCTCTGAACAGCCACACTATCTTTCCAGCTCCTATGCTCTGCTTTTTAAAAGGTTGGCTACAGGCCAAGCATGGCAGCACATGTCTGTGATCCTAGCATCTAGGAGGCTGAGGATCAGGTCTCTCTGGGGCTACAAAGCCCAATCTAAGCCAGCCAGGGCTACATAGAAACATGCCGTCTCAACCCCTCCTCTACCACTAAAAACAAGAAATAGAAGGCAAGGTGCAAAACTGCATTATGGTAAAACTCCACTTTTGTAAGACTATATGTATAAATAAATATATATGTACTTAAACATATATACTAAAATTATCAAGAGAAATAATATATACACACACGTGTGTGTGTGTGTGTGTGTGTGTGTGTGTGTGTGTGTGTATGCGTATGCTTTCAAACATTTCCAGTTTCTGGGATTGAACCCAGACAAGCTAAACCAGTACCCTACCACTGGGCTATACCCTTAGCTTATAAAACAATAGGTTAATGTGGGTACATTTTTTAAAAAGCTGAACAATCTTGGATTATGTGTTTTTTTTTTATTAATTACAAAATGAGGTTACAATTATAGAATGGGCTTTAATGGTAAAGATATTTAGTGTAGATAAAATAACCACTACTGGGGCTAGGCCCTGGGCTGCAAACCAGGGATGGAGAGGAACTAGATCCAGTCAGCCTCTAGTAGAGTAAAGAGTACATTCCTTCCTATAGCCTTCTAGTCTCTGAAGCCCCACTCATCAGCCCACTTGATTAATCAAACTCACAGAGGTTGATGAACAAACTGGAGACTCCAGGGTCATCCTAGGGCAGCCTAGGACAGCCTAGGGCAGCCTGGGGCAGCCTAGGGAAGCCTAGGGCAGCAGTGCCTTGCACTTCATCAGCATTTTCCTCCTTTGAGGTGACCTACATAAAGAACCAATTTATGGGGCTGGAGAGATGACTTAGTGACTAAAAGTACTGCTGCTCTGCAGAGGACCCAGGTTCAGTTTCTAGTACCCAAACACTTGTAACTCAAGTTTTAGGGAATCGGATACCCTTTTCTAAAGTCCACAGGCACCAGGCATGCATGTAGTACATTTATATACATGCATGCAAAATACTTATACACATAAAATAAAATAAATCTAAAAAGAAATTTTAAAAAAGAAGAACCAAATTAAGATTAGAACATGTCTGGACCAACACTAGGACAGGCAGCATCTTAAAGTAAAGGATAAAAGTGTGAAATGTAAATACGTGCAGTTCCCTCTGATAAATACAGCCTTGCCAAGTGTAAGACAGTGACTGGAAGGTCACTCGGTTTCTCTGCCTACATTCTCACAGTACAAAATAGTTCTGCCATCCTGTACACACCCTAACCAATGAATCATGGTAGTTTCCAGGCAAGGTAGCCTCTCATTCCAGGCCTGGTCTACCTGGAAATAGTAATGTTGGGTTCCACAGGGTGAGGCTCAGCCCCATAAGAACACGTCTAGTTTCAGATGCCAGTTGGCAACTTCTGATCAACTGTGGTTATATATTGAGATCCCAAAGATTCCCTCCTCCAGAGTGGCTCACAGAACTCAAGGAAACATTTATTTTTTTGCTTCTTTGTTTTTTTGAGACAGGGTTTCTTTGTGTAGCCCTAGCTGTCCTGGAATTAGCTCTGTCCTAGTGCTGGGAGGTGTGCACCACCTCTTTTAATTCCAGTATTTGAGAGGCAGAAGCAGGGAGATCTCTGGGTTTGAAGCCAGCCTGGCCTACATAGTGAGTTAAAGGACAGCCAGAGCTACATGGTGAGACTGTCTCAAAAGTGAGGGTGGGGAACTAGAG
>JADRCC010560099.1:0-11004 GCA_019843855.1 Hylomyscus alleni
CTGGCAAGGAAACTGAGTGGGTACACCAACTTGCTGCCAGGCCTGACAACCTGTGTTTAATCCTCAGGACCCATACAGTGAAAGAAGAGAGATGACTCCTGAAAAATGTTATCAGATGCTCACATATGAATCATGGTACCCGCATATTCCACCTTCCCAACATACAGCCATAAATAAATAAACAATAGGTGATTTTTTTAAAAAAAATTATCAATTTCTTTTGGAATAGATATGTAAAATGAGACACAAATATACGCTTCTGCATTTAGATATAAATATTATTCCAATATATGCTGTTGTATATATACAAAAGTTAAAATTCCTAATAAAAATCATTTGGTCTCCAGCACTGTAGTGACAGGAAACTCAATTTGAACAACTTGTTTTTAGGATTCCAGAGTCTGTATTTTGGTGTGTATCACTGCCATGGAAAAGTCACCAGGATCATATAACCTTTCGAGAGTTTCTCCTGCTGTAGATTTGAATAAGTTGCATACATTTTAAGGGCTTTTAATTTCCTTATTTTCTCCATTTGTCATTTGAGAACTTGTCATTCTTATTAATAATGATTTCATTTCACAATTGCTGATGAGCACAGTATTTCTAGAATATTATCTTTAGGGTCTGACATGTTTAAATCTTTAGATTTTCTGTTTGTCTGAGTGTATTTCTCACTTGTCTTTTTTTCTTTCCTATTTATAATTCCTGAGATTGTTAGGTTAGGTTGTATTATTACTAGCATTACTTTTATTACTAGCATATGTTTTAGAGCTCATGACATAGTAATTATAGTTGTTTTACCTTCTCTAATATTTTAACCTATTTCATTGTTATATTTGACTTGAATCATGTAATGTTTGTCTCTTCAATGTGTGTTTTTCTTACCTATGGACCTGTTTTGTTATATTTCTTGTTGAAATTCAGAGTTGCATGAGATGATTGAATTTAAGGACCAGATGATTGTATTTAAGGAATACAAAAAAAATCTCTGTATGAGATAAATATATATGAATAAAAACAGGGCTCACACCATCCCAAAATCCTAATAAAGACATAACATTCTTCTGGTTTCAAACATTTTCTCTTCTGCTGTTAATTTTTTATTTATTTATTTATTTATTTATTTATTTATTTTAGAAAACAGTGAATTTAGACATCTCTAATGTCTTGAGTTTTCTCTCTTCCTGGGACAGATGTAAAGTTGTAAGGTACCATTACATTTTATGCCCTCTTCAACTTTACGAGCACTTAACCCTACCCTTTACTACAGGACTGATGATCAGAAGTAAATTCACTGTTTTGATATCTTCCAGTGGACTTTAGCCCCAAAGAACTATTTTATAGTTAAACTCCAGCATACTTATATTTCAATAATTTGTTAAAATCAATGTCTAAATGTTTCTATTCTTTTGCAGTTAAAGGTTTCTATAAGGGTAAAAGTAGCAACTCAATATTTTCTAAGACTACGTTCTTAGCATAAAAGCAACTTATTTCTCTCTGTGGGACAGAGGTCAGGAGATAAGAGACAAATCAGGAGCTAGAGAATCAGAAAGAAGGGGAAGGGATCAAAAGAGAGAGGGAAGGGGTATTTGCCCTGAAGGGGGGAAATAATGTGTCTGGACAGAGAAGACAAATATAACCCATAGACAAATGGCAATGTATAAAGGTAAAAAAGTAAACCCCTGTGTTTCATTTTAACTGGCCATGTTAATTGGGTGAGCTTTGTTGCTGGACTTTGATACTTTAATTTCTGGACCTTTGTAAGTCAGTCTCAGAAGGAAGAAGTGGCCAAATAAGGGATAGACTTTGGTGGCTAGCTTTTGGAATGCAGTCTAATGTTTTTTAGGTAAACAGAGGGGCTAGAGAGAAGGACAAGGCCTGCCAGAGCCATGTTTGCCATGCTCAAGCTGACCTGAGTCCCTTTAATTTTTACTGCATTTCACATTTGACCTCCTGGATGAGCCTGCCTCTTAGATATTTCTGTGGGACTTTGCATGAGTTTTCAATTTTTTTGATGTGACTAAATAAACAATAGGAACAAAGAAGCACAATATATTTAAGTTTACCTTTCTTGCTATAAATAATAGGCATTGATGGCATTCACATTTGTAACATGGGAAATATATGATAAAATTTTTGAATTTTGTTAACTGCTACCAAGATCATTGTATTTTGCATCCTGTGGTAGGGGATTAACTCCAGGTTTGTCTTCCAGCTCCTGCTGCTGATGCATATAAAGGCCACAGGACTCTCCCTTGTTAACAACTAATAAGGTGAAAATTGTAACCTTCCTAGAGTTGGAAGTGTTTGAGTCTGAGTTTACCTTTAAATAAAGCATAAAGAGTAAATGCTGTTTTGGAGAATTTAAGAATGTTTTATACAAAAGGCAGCTTCAAATATATGTCACAAGTTCCCTGCTGCTTCCCAGCACCTACGGACTCTCTTCCCTTTGTACCCTGATATTCAGATATTAAAGTGTGTAAATCACTACCAAAAAAATCTATATATGCAGATTTGGAGAGATGATTTTCCAGTAGTTTTAAGAGGGTTCTTATAAAAGGATTCCTTGATAGGACCATCCTGAAAGAGTCACAGCCCTGCACTCTATCTTTTTCTCCTCCTCTATAGTCTTTTTTCATTTTACTTAACTCAGGAACAACTGTCATGTCCCCCTTTTCAGTCCCCTTATTAAAACATTTGTATGCAGGAATGTTTTGCTCCTTGTTCATATACTTGTTTTTTATTTCATGATAATTGAATTGTTTTCCCAAGGAAAATGTGTGCTATACAGGATTATAATGCTGCCTCCAAGAAGATAAATCTCAAATAACCTCGAAATGTTATTATTTTAGGCTACACGAAGAAGTAGAATTAGGTTTACAGATGGAATTAAGGCTGAAAATCTGCTTATTTATGACAAGCAGACGATTCTGGATCATGCACAGGGGCAAGGAAAGCAGAGGGGTAACTTGAAACTAGGTACAGGAGTCAGATGTGCATTTAGATGGAGAGGAGATAGAAAGATGGTCAGAGAGGTGCCATAATGCTTCTCTGGGATGAGGGGAGAGGTCCCAAAGCCAAGAACTCTGGGCGTTCTCTAGATCACAGAAAGAACAGGGAAATAGACGTCTCTTGGTTTTTTAGAAATAATTATCACACTTTCATACCTTGATGCTAGCCCAGAAATCCTTGGTGACTTCTGACTAGAGGGACTATAAAATGAGACATGCACAATGGAAAGAGATACAGAATTTAATGGACATTTATTTATTTTATATTACTTACTGCATCCTTTAATGTTTAGTTAATGAGTAAGTCATCATTTCACATATGATGAAGACATCATATTTGCTTGTTATTTTTAAAAGATATGAGTGCATGCATGTGTGAGTGTTTGTGAGTGTATGTGTGTTTGCATGTGTGTGTTTGTGAATATATACATGGTACACAAATATGCCTTTCTATGAAAACCAGAAATAAAATCAGATCTCCTGGAGCTCAGATTTCAGCTCATTGTGACCTACAAGAAAGGGATGTTGAGAACTGGACTCCAGTCTTCTTGTAGCAGAACAATAGTGGTCTTAAGCACTGAGTTATGTATCTAAACACCACAGTAGTGGTCTTAAACACTGAGCCATGTATCCAAACCTCACATTGGTTATTTCTCATGTCTTTTCCAGAAATACCCTAAGAGACACATCTAGCTCACAATCTACTTTTATGTGCTCACCTCATTCATTCACAGTCTCAAAAGAGAAATCTACAAACTCTGCCTTCCACACTAGGTGTGGCAGAAATGGCACAGAGAACTGAGGGACAGAACTAGTATCATTGAATATATCTCAATGTGTAATTTTATATTTCCTTATCAAGATTGCTTTATGCATAATTTTCAAGAAGATATCTAATATGCTATTCTAAATGCTGATTGCATCCCATAAGATTACAGATGATGTTTTTACTCATTACTGAGGATATTCATGTTTGCTATTTCAGAAAATCGATCTTCTAGGCTTCTGGACTTGAAGATAATTTGAGGGACTGAAGAAATGTGTAAGAAAATGTGGAGACATGAGTTTTGAGACCAAGAATGTGAATATATGTTATCACATCCCAGCATATACAAACATATGAGCAGGCATCAATTTATGCACATACACACATGAGCATGAACTTTTACTGCATATACATATGAAAAAATACAAAAAACATCCTTTATTCTTGCTGTATTCATTTGTATTTGTGTACAGTTAGATGACGAGGTACATAACATTCATAATCTGTACTTCAATGCCTGTGTTCAATCACTCAACTGTATAAAAGCATCATTCATACCCCACTGTGCATCAGTTCTTCACCTAGGCTACCTCCAGTTGTGAATGATCTTCCACTCACTTGTCCTCGACTCACATACAAGTGTGAACATTTACTTGTATTTGTCTCTTTATTGAATTTAGTAATAAAATATTTAAATATGGAGAATGATAGACAACAAGATCACTTAAACACATGAAATACAATAGAATATGGTAAAGAAAATGGTGATATTAATACTTTATTCCAACATCTTTATTCATTTGTTCATCAACCTAATTTAGAATGCAATTATGATCAATAAGACCCTTTATACTAGTAGATAAGAGATATAACTTTTAACACTGATCTTTTGATGTAGTCTATGGCACGTATATTCTGTCCTTTAATTTATTGACAATGAAGGTTTTTCCAGAGTGTTGTCTCTAGTTCTTTGTTGCTGTTCTTGGTTTTACTAAAGTTTCATAACAAGGCTCCTGGTGTGGAAGCTGTATTTCTCCCACGCAGCCTTTATAGCTTTCATTGTGATTTTCAAAGAGCCCTTTAATCTCATATACAAATTAATTTACTGATGGTATTGAAAATAAAATCAATTCTTCTCTATCATTTTTCTTGAAATTGGATACCTCTCTGATTTTTATGACTTCATTACATCAACAAGAAGTTGGGCTTGTTATTAGATTTTTCATCTTGTAGTGGGAGAGACTGCTGTGGAATCTGACAATTGAATTACTTATTTGGCAACTTGGGAAATAAGGAAGGGTTGTGAGTTGTAGATTTATGATACCCACTGAGACTGACTTAAACCTACAGCTTTTTATCAGCAACCCACTACAGGAGTCTCTTTGATTAAGTCACCATGGTGACATCTGGAGTTTTCAAAGATTATTCATTTTCATAGTAGTCTAGTTCCTCCTTTCTTAATTCAGTCATCTCAAAAAATAGCAGCAGTTCCCTCTGGAAATAGGTGAGGGAATATTTAAATTGCATAGTTGCTATGATATTGTGGGGGTTTGACAATAGATGACATGATGCTAACAAGGTTTCTGTTTCATAAACTGTTTCAATTTTCTTTATTTTGACCACTAGGCTGGGTGCTTCTCATTACATGGAATTAGGTAAGACAAAGTCATCAGGAATAGAAATCAGTGATAAAAATAGAACCATTCAAAGAAAAAATGAGAAAAATCCAGAGGAATGTGTGGTATTTATTATATAGTGGAAGAGACTTTAACAAAAAATGCATTATGTGAAAACTATAAAATGTCATTAATACGTTTTGATAGTTAGGAAAGTGATCTCCATGAAAAATATTGAATTACTGGCCTGGATTTTTAATTGCTGTTTTCAGTACCTCACAAGAGAAAAAATATAGATTGGTATACAAGTTGTTGAAAAAAATAACAAAAATTGAAGGTTCTAGAAAATACTAGCTTACTGTGATTGTACAAAAAATGTCAATGTCAATTTATTATTAGAGAAGTATGCTCTCTTATTTTTTTTATTTTTTTGGTTGGGAGTATATTTAAAAAAATTATTGTTTCTTATTTCATTGGAAGAAAAGCCATTCACATGGATGGCTACAGATGTTACAGCACTTCTACAAACAGAAATTAACATGTCAAGGTAAGATCTATAAAAGAACCTTATTATTAACAGATAGAATTTCATGATAGCCTAACAGAATTCATGAGAATCTTCAATTTTTATGGACACTGCCAACTTGGAATAAAAGAAATATTGAAAGAGAGCTGTCTGTGGACAGTGAACAGGTTGATAAAGCTACTACATTTCAAGCACAAATTATCTATCCTTCACTTAGTGGGAACACTATCAGTTGGAGATTCAGAAATCCCTGTTGAGTCCTAGTCCTCTAAAGATTGCTTTAAGGCTAAAGAGATTCATCATAGGTTGATAGTGCCTTTTGCTTTTCCAGGAGAAGAAACTTCAGGTCCCAGCACTCCCATCAGTCAGATCACAGCTGTCTGTAACTCTACATCTATGAGATGCAGTATGCTCTGCTGACCAAATTGGGCACCTGAATTCATGTGCACAAACTCACCTGTAAACACACAAAAATACACGCAAATAAGAGAAAAATAGTGTTTAGGGGAAAATTCTTATGAGGTATTTAAACAGGAGGTGCAACCACCTTAGATTGTATCCTTTAATGAGGTCTTTAAGCTGGAGGTGTAATCACCTTAGATTGTAGCCTTTGTTCTGTTATATCCAGTCATGTACCATTGGGAACCTTAGAACTGCAATTTCTACTTTCATGCAACTCAACTAAGAGTAAAGCCAACCACACATGCAAACAAAAGTCTTTCAGACTCTATGTGATAAGGCTGCTCCTCGTGCTAAGTTTTGTATGAGTCAATATTTGAGTCTTAGAGCATAGGGATATCATTAAGATAAGCATAAGTTAATACCCAGTTGTAATCAATGAGAACTATATTAGTGACAAGCCTGCCAAGAAAAGTCTACTGCTATAATAATGACACAGATTTTCTGGAAATAACAAATTACCAATTGTTTTTTGACTCTGCTTCACAAGATGAAGTCTAAACATGGTGCCATTTTAGTGTCAAAGACCTATACCTTCTTAGATCATAGACACAATGAGTGAATCTTTTTCTATTACTCTGCTAAATGGACATAGTAATAAACATTCTCCTATTGACTTAGGGTTATACCCATAGATCAATGTATCTCCAAATGCTCTACTATAAATTTTCTATTTGTAAAGGTGGCTAATAGATGGTTAGTTCAGATACCCATAACTGACCAAAGTGAAGAAAATAAGAGATTTCAGAATTCTAAACCTTAAGTGGAATGAATATACATACATACACACACACACACACACACACACATATATATATATATATATATATATATATATATATATATATATATATTGCCCCTCCCACTCACTAGGTTCAGGGGTCATGGTGGAAGAGTGGTTATTAAGAGTGTAAGAACCAAAGGTGCTGGAGAACTAAAAAGGAACACACTTCTAAGTTGTATCTATGAACTCATAATGGCTATGAAGACATGCACAAAACCTGCAGAAGCACAAGCCAGACCAAATCCAAGTATGAAGATGGGAACTAGAGACTAAATTCTAATCTGACCTGTGGCACTATTAACAACTGTTAGTGGGTGGAAGACAGAAACACAGTTTCTTCTAACAATGATGCCCTTAAGAAGTGAATTAATTGGTAAATGAACCATTGTTTAATAAAAGACCACATGTCCAAAAATATATGGGCAGTACAAACAAATCTTGATGGATTAAAAGGAAAAATGATATAAAATAAGGCATATATATATATATATATATATATATATATATATATATATTGAAGGGGATAGATATGAGACAAGTTGGGGGACAGAGGAGAAAAGTGTGTGTGTATGTGTGTGTGTGTGTGTGTGTATGTGTGTGTGTGTGTATAATTATAATCGTTTAAAAAACATAAATTTGAAAGAACATAAAGCAGCATATATGGGTAGATTTGGAGAGAGTAAAGGGAAGGGTAAAATAATGTAATGAAAATATCAAAAAATAAAGGAAATATTTAGAAAAAGCATATTGATTGGATTTCTCCAAGATGTAATAAATTTTTAAAAGAGGATAAATGGCAGAATACTTAAGAAGTTGAAAGAAGAAAAGACTGTTATAGTCATCATTCAGAAAAACCATAATTCAAATATGAAGGAAAGTAATGTGGAAAATAAGTCACCATCACAATGCCTATTAGAAATGTTAACTCCATGATTTTAGTGGGATTGCTTCAAGTTTCTCTCCATTTAGTTTGATGTTAGCTACTGATTTCTTGTATATTGCTTTTACTATTTTTAGGTATGAGCCTTGAACTCATGATCTTTCCAAGACTTTAACCATGAAGGGTTAATATCCAATATATACAAAGAACTCAAGAAGTTAGAACCAAATAACACTATTAAAAATGGGGTATAGGTGGAATCTCAGGGTTGTTTTGATTTGCATTTCCCTGATGACTAAGGATGTTGAACATTTCTTTAGGTGCTTCTCAGCCATTTGGTATTGTCAGGTGAGAATTCCTTTTTTTTGTTGTTGTTGAAAATCTATTTACTTTTATTTTTTTCCTTTAAAATTACATGTCATATGATTTCTCCTTTCGCAGTTTCACCTCCAAAAAACAAACAAATGAACAAACAAAAACAACAAGAACAAGCCTCTGTTGACTCCCCCTCCCCATGCCTGCTACCCCACCCTCTCCCACTTATCGGCCCTGTCATTCCCCTACACTGGGGCACAGAACCTTCACAGGGCCAAGGGCCTCTCCTCCCATTGACTAATTTTTTTGTTTAGCTCTGTATCCTATTTTTTAATAGGGTTATTTGACTTTCTGGAGTCTAACTTCTTGAGTTCTTTGTATATATTGGATATGAGCCCTCTATCAGATATAGGATAGGGAAAGATCTTTTCCAAATTTGTTGTTTGCCATTTTGTCCTATTAACAGCGTCCTTTGCCTTACAGAAGCTTTGTAATTTTATGAGGTCTCATTTGTCAATTCTTGATCTTAGAGCATAAGTTACTGGTGTTCTGTTCAGGAAATTTTCCCCTGTGCCCATGTGCTCGAGGCTTTTCCCCTGTGCCCATGTGCTTGAGGCTCTTCCCCACTTTCATTTCTACTAGTTTCAGTGTATCTGTTTTTATGTAGAGGTCCTTGATCCACTTGGACTTGAGCTTTGTACAAGGATATAGGAATGGATTTATTTGCATTCTTCTACATGCTAACATCCAGTTGAGTCGGTACCATTCGTTGAAAATGATGTCCATTTCCACTGGATTTTTTTAGCTACTTTGTAAAAGATCAAATGACCATAAGTGTGTGAGTTCATTTCTGGGTCTTCAATTCTGTTCCATTGATCAACCTGTCTATCACTGCACCAATATCATGCAGTTTTATTTTTATCACAATTGCTCTGCAGTACAGCTTAAGGTCAGGGATGGTGATTCCACCAGAGGTTCCTTTATCGTTGAGAATAGTTTTGGCTATCCTGTTTTTTTTGTTATTCCAGATGAATTTTCAAATTGTTCTTTCTAAGTTGTAAAGAATTGAGTTGAAATTTTGATGAGAATTGCACTGAATCTGTGGATTGCTTTTGACAAGATGGCCATATTTACTATATTAATCTTGCCAATCCAAGAGCATAAGAGATTTTTCCATCTTCTGAGATCTTCTTTGATTTCCTTCTTCAGAGACTTGAAGTTCTTGTCATACAGATCTTTTACTTGCTTAGTTAAAGTCACATCAAGGTACTTTATATTTTTTGTGACTATTGTGAAGGGTGTTATTTCCCTAATTTCATTCTCAGCCTGTTTATTCTTTGTGTAGAGGAAAGACAGTGATTTGCTTGAGTTAATTTTATATCCAGTTACTTTGCTGAAGTTGTTTATCAGATTTAGGAGCTCTCAGGTGGAATTTTGGGGGTCTCTTAAGTATACTATCATATCATCAGCAAATAGTGATAATTTGACTTCTTCCTTTCCAATTCATATTCTTTTGATATCCTTTGTTGTCTAATTGCTCTGGCTAGGACTTCAAGTACAGTATTGAATAGGTAGGGAGAGAGTGAGCAGCCTTGTCTAGTGCTTGATTTTATTGGGATTGCTTCAATTTTCTCTCCATTTAGTTTGATTTTGGCTACTGATTTGCTGTGTGTTGCTTTTACTATGGGCTTTGAATTCCTGATTTTTCCAAGACTTTTATCATGAAGGGATGTTGGATTTTATCAAATGCTTTCTCAACGTCTAAGGGGATGATTATATGTTTTTTTTTGAGTTTGTTTATATAGTGAATTACATTGATGGATTTCCATATGTTGAACCATCTCTACATCCCTGGAATGAAACCTACTTGATCCTGATGGATGATCGTTTTGATGTGCTCTTGAATTCAGTTTGCAAGAATTTTATTGAGTATATTTGCATTGATATTCATAAAGGAAATTTGTCTGGTTTTCTTTCTTTGTAAGGTTTTTGTGTGGTTTTGTTATCAGAGTAATTGTGGCTTCATAGAATGAATTGGTTAGAGAATTCTGTATCTAATTTGTGGAATAGTTTTAGAAGTATTGGTATTAGGTATTCTTTGAGGTTCTGATAAAACTCTGCACTAAATCTATCTGGTCCTGGCCTTTTTTTGGTTAATGACTATTAATGACTATTTCTAATTCATTAGCAGATATAAGACTATTTAGATTGTTTATCTGATCTTGATTTAACTTTGGTACTTGGTATCTGTCTCCTGAGAGGTTCTGACATTACCTGACTAATACAGAAGTAGAGGCTCACAGCCAACTATTGGACTGAACACAGGGACCCCAATGAAGGAGCTAGAGAAAAGACTCATGTACTTGAAGGGTTTGCAGCCCCTTAGGACGAACAACAATATGAACTAGCTAGTACCCTCAGAGCTCCCACGGACTAAACCACCAACCAAACAGTACACATTGTGGGACTAATGTCTGCAGCAGCATATGTATAGCAGAGGATGGCCTAGTTGGTCATCAATGGGAGGAAAGCCCATTGGCCCTGTGAAAGTTCTATGCCCCAGTGTAGGTGAATGCCAGGGCCAGGAATCAGAAGATTGTGGTTTGGTGAGCCAGGGGAGGGGAATAGGGAACAGGGTTTTTTTTTT
>JADRCC010560100.1:0-13809 GCA_019843855.1 Hylomyscus alleni
GACAACCATAACGAAACAGTCTAGACAAGAGAGAAGAGAGTTCTCAAAATCGTGATAAAGATACTGAGGTGTAGCTTTTCACAATTGATGGCATCTGGTGAGAAGATGGGGAATGACTGTTTTCTTAAAGGGGCCGCCCACTAAGAGTTTGACCATGCTCTAGTGAGTATATGGGCAACATAAATTGGACCCATATCGGTTCTGAGTGTTTTATAGTTGAATAAAATGTGGCAATATTTATCCTATTGTTCTTTTTACAAATTCCACATACAGACAAGGTATGACATCCTCTCCAGATGCATAGAGAAGTTTGTAGGCATGCCTGCTAGTGCACCATCTCACGTGCTTGGTGCCTCCTCTGTAGACTTTGAGTGCTGGAAGGATTGCTGTGATCATTGTGTGTTTCTAGGGCAATAGGTTTTATTTGGAGCATTTCAGTGATTTTTTTTATAGTTATGAAGATTTTGAGGCATCTTTATTGATATCTTGGTAAAAAGTAAAATTAGTTGAACAAACTCAATAATTCATTTCTTCAAAGACAATATTATATGTCTATGAAATCAAAGGTTGTTTCTTTACTCTGATCTTTATACAAACACATGTAGTGGTTTCCAAAGATCAGTCTTTCAGAAACAGAAATGTTCTGTATTCAGGTCAATGTGATAATCAGGATATGTAACGGAAGCTGGAAATGACAGCAATAAGAAGACGGCTCCTGTCTTTATTCATTGGTTAGTGGTGGTGGTGGAGGGAACCAAATTAATCAAGAATTGTGTTGTCGTAAAAGAATAATTATATATAAGTTTTATAAATGAGACCTGGCTGGAAAAGAACCACTAGTTTCCAAGAGAGAGGCATAAGACTAGAGGAGAATCCTTGGAATAATGATAGTGAAGCAAGGACAGGAATGATATCTATGCAAAGCCTGGTATGGTGGAGTACACCTGTAATCCTAGAGTCCAGGAGACTGAGTCAGGAGAATATTCAGTTTGAGATCAGCAAGTCTAGGCACAAAGCAAGGCTCTGTCTCAAAACTGAAACAAGATTTAAAACAGTAAATAAACAAAGGAAAAGAATTACCCAGGCAGTGCAAGAATAGAGAGAAAGTGAGTATATTAGCCTGAGTAAACAATGAGATTAGTAGACTGGAGGAAACTGGGGCATGGACCTGAAAGAAATTCCCTATCAGATCATAGACAAGAGAAGAGCTTGGAGGAGCAGAGGCATGAGAGGAGAGGAGAGGTAAGGTACCAACATGCAGAGATGGAAGAAGAGGCCAAAAGGGAGGGCAAGGAGGGAACAAGATCATGTAGCGAGTACAAGCAACATGCAGGTCCTGGGTAGAATGCTCAGAGGGGGGAGGAGCTGACTAGTAACCAGTGAAGAAGAGCAGAGAGAGCGCAACAAAGCATATATTTATTTGTATGTGTATGTATCTAATACTTTGTGTGTGTATATCATATATGTCATATTTTTATAAGTACATGTATATGTACATGAAAATGTTATAATGAAACAAAACACTTCAAAAATGTTAGTATATGAAAACAGGTAGAGCTAGGTCAGGACAGATTTTATTGTGGACCACACTAAGGAACTTGCCCTTTGGGCTTAGAAGTGTGAGTAGCTGGTGATGGAAGGGTCTTTTAAGAATCATACCTAGTTAATTATTCTAAATTCATTTATCTTAGAGACATGTTAATGTTTTATTCCTTTATTTATCACTATTGTTCTTACCTCGTACTCTCTATAGAGCTAGCCTTATTGACAGCTTTGCACTTGGCTATTGCTCAGGCTATCCCAGAATTACTGAGTAGCTTTCTCATTATATATTTTAGCATGTGATACTTGTGTATTATATTTTAGAAGGTAAGTGAAAGTACTTTCCAAATGTTTTCACTAGAAGGAAGACAAGTTAATAATAAATATAATCTTACACTTCACCTACCACATAATCATCACCATTCAAGACCAAGGATTCTATCACTGTGAAAAAAATATAGCTAATATGATACTCCAGAAGCCATGAAGCAAAGATATATTCATTTTTTTGGCATTTTAACATGGTCACCATTAAAATTTGGAGGTTGAAAGTAATATTGGACATCCCTGATGGTTTGGCCTCTGGTGAGGGTTGAACGTTGTGCCAGGAGCCTCCAGGAACAAACACTTAGTGGCTTGAACCCAAGGTGAAGGTGTGGGACAATGGGGCTTACCTTCTCTGTCAAGAGCAAACCCTCAGTGATCCTATAGCTTCACTCAAGGCCCATCACCTCCTACATATCTTCAGTACCTTCAGTACCACCACCCTGGGAACCAAGTGTTCATATCTGGACTGTGGGAGATGTTTAGCACCAAACCATAACAGCAGACTTTAAAAAAGCATTTCAGGATAAAATATTCTTTCGAGCAATTCATGACAGTAAGAAATGGATCATATGTTGAAAACAATAGTCATACAAGGTTAATGTCAAGAGCTCAGAGGTATAGTAGAATTACTAAATGTAGTTGGTGTGCAAAGAAAGAGGATGACTCAGAATATTTGAGTAAGTTGTTGTTGTTATCATTGTTGTTGTTGTTTTCCGTATGAGGGATGCTGATGCTCAAATATCATTCCCCTACATTTTCTTTTCTAAGTCAGCACTGTGTCACAATGGTTCCCAAGAAGCACTGGTCTGGATTTGCCAGGCAATGTTATGTGCATCAATATTGTGCAGTGATTTCATTTTGCAAGGAAATTTTATCTCGTTAGGAAACATGGAAACAAAAGATTTCTTTTAAGGACTCTGACCTAATTTAAATGTGGCAAATTCCAGAAATTTTAGGAAATAGCAACCCAGTTATGAAATTCTTTGGCTTCCTGGAATTCCAGCGAGAGAATGTATGTCTTTATGCATTCCTAGGACTGATAAAACTTAAATGAGTATGAATCAACTGCATTGTTTGAAAAGGAAGTACGTGAAACTTCTGTAAGGATCTATACTAGGGCTCAGGTCAGCTCAGATATGACTAAAACACAACCTTGGCATTAAAGACCGCAACTCTAATGTCTAGGAAGTACAGTGTGTTTTCTCATCCTCCAAAACCTTCATATGTAAAAATAGTATTATGACAACATTACACTTATGGTCATTAAATAAATCCCTTGCCTCCCTATCTTCTTAATATACTTATATTTCATAATATTTTACTTCCAGTGTTTGCTTCTATCCATATGTTTATCAGCTATAATTATATTGAGCATTTAATTTAATATTATTTTTTGCTTACTATTCTAGGGGTAGTATTTCCCTTATGTTTTTTTTTTGTTTTGTTTTGTTTTTTTCAAGGCTAGCTAGGAACTCCCAATCCTACTGCCTCTGACAAGTAAAATCTGGGATTGCAGGAGAGTACCCCATTATTCCTGGCTTCCATATTTTGCAATGTTTATATTCATAATTTCAAATATCTGAATATCTTCTTGGATAGACCCTCCATATTTTATATAAAAGTTGATTTTATATGTTTTTATTATGTTTTTATAGGTATTTAAGATAATAAACATCTCCATGAACATGTTAGTTTTGCTTCAAAAGGTTCTAAGGATAAATTTTGTCCTGAGTGGGTCAATGAGTAAGAACGCTTTTATGATCTAGAACACATTGCCACATGTGTCCCAAAGAAATAAGGCACAGTTATTACAGCGTTGTCATTATCAGCCTTTCTGGGTTAAGCTACATTGATGCCATTAAGAAATTTTGTTGTTTCAAAATAGGATAAGTGGTCTTTTCTCCTAGGAATGTGTCCTATTCGGTAATCACTCAGGCTGAGGCTATCTGTGCTGCATTCATGAAATTGTAGTAAATCTTTTGGGTTCTTGATTATTTGGAATCACAACTTTGTAATTGGTTAATAAGGAGTAAGGCTGTGGACAGAAGTGCTTTGAAAACAATGGGGCTTTCAGAGAGAGAGAGAGAGAGAGAGAGAGAGAGAGAGACAGAGACAGAGACAGAGACAGAGAGACAGAGAGACAGAGACAGAGAGAGAGAGATGAGAACAGAATTTGTTTCACTGTGTTGAGATGGTATAAAAGAATTCTCTCTTCTGAATGTCTATCCATTACAGAGGTGAAAAGACATAGTTTTAGTCATATACCATGATGCAATTTTTTAATCTTTGACGGAATGCTTTTTGAATGACTGGTTGAAATGTCTTTCTTCAGGATACCACAGGAAGGTTATTTTCCCTCTGGGAATATAATTCTCTGCACTTGGCTCAGGTACAATCTGGGAGCAGAGAAAGAAAATAATTGTTTTAGGACCTTGCACTGAGTAGATGTCATTTTGGCACCGAAGCTGACACAGGTCCCCATGCGCCTCTGGTATTTCACATTTCTTATAACTTCATTCTTCTCCTGACACTGCTTCACCCTCCTGTGTCAGAACTGATGGGAAGGTAGCAGGTTTGGCATTTTTCTTCAACTGATGAGAGAAGCCTGCTGCTGAATAGACTGTGTGAATTCCATTTCCTGTTCTTTTCAACCATTGAAGAACATGTTCGAATACAGAGAGATTAGGAATTCAGATCTAGACTAACTACTAATGGGCAGTACCATATTAGCTCTTGATGATTTGTCAAATACCCATCCCTGTTTGTCCCAGTATTCTCTCCCTCTGTCCTCCCCCTCCTAATCTGGTCTATTCCTACCCCTACTTCCACTCTTATCTATTTCTATCCACCCCCACCGCCGTTTACCCACAATATTTATTCTACTTCCCCTTCTCAGTGAGGAGGAATCTAATATTAACATAGTAAATTATTTTTATTTTATTTTATTACATTTATATGCCAATATTAACATAAACAATAGAATATCTTATTATTTTGTAAAATACATGGGGGGAATCTTCAATCCAGTAAGTTTTTTGGAACCATTTCCATTTTGGTGACGAATCTTGGGATCAGGAGAAGCTTGAACCAGACACTTCAGATGGTCAAGGTATGATGAAAATGATTCACAGCCAAAAGCAGAGACAAAGCTTAGACAAGCATGAGCCAAAAGCTGTATTTGGACAAGAAGGCCTCTGGTTCCTTGGCCATTGACTGGCAGCACGAAGACAAACCAAAACTGTTGGGGTGTATCATATATGTGCCAGATTTGCTTCACTTGGCAAACTTTGGCAGAACTTTGGTTCACACACAGGTGTCTGCACTGTAGACATAGTCATGAAGAGCAACTTCTGTAGTTTCCAGAGGAAGAGAAGTTGATTTGTATAATCAAGAATTACAGTACAACTGAACAGTAGTACTCTATTTTAGTCCTCTAAGATTATCTGGCTACTTCCCAGCCAAAATTCCTGAGATACTTGCATTTTAGTACTGATCTGGCTCTCTCTGCTCCAGGTGTGTTGTCATGGAGTCCCTGGACCCTCTCCTTACAGCAAATTCTCTCTCCCTCTCCCTCTCCCTCTCTCCCCCTCCCCTGGCTGTAATCAGAATTCCGGTCTTGTTTACTCTTCTGCTCAGCCATTGGTTGATCAGCTTTTATTGACAATTCAGAGAATAAATAGGGAGCAATGTTGATCAACATTGAGTCAGTAGATTCTTAGAATAAGCATTACAATGCCATGTCCAAATTGCGATCACATATGGGGCATGGAAGTTAGCATTTTAATAACAAAAGGATAATTTTTACACCATGCAGAATACATTATGCCTACAGGAAGGGGATAGAAAGGAAGCAGAAAATGCAGGAACAAGAGTAGCTTCAATGTCTGGTGGCAGCGCCTGGACATTCCTAAGCTGCTGAAGAAAGGCATGTTTATAAGGTGCCCATATTGACCTCTGGCTGGCCATCAGCATATCAGAACTCTTAGTCATCTGCACAGTGCTAAGCGGTAGGGACATAGCTCCTGAGGATATTGAGAGTGCTTCATTGGAGAACCTTGATCCTCATAAGAATGAAGACCAACAAGGGCTGCTTCCTTGAGGATGCCTCATCCACTGGTTGATGGCTATGACTCAGACACAATATGAGAGTGTTCTTTCTCCTAAGTCCAAGCCCAAATCTCAGAACTTGCCATCACTAGTCTAATAAGATGAGGGCCTCATCTAGTTTCCAAGTCTGGAAGTTGACAGGAAGGGCGAATGTAAAGGTGACTCCAGAGAGAGTTTTAATCAAGATGCAAGGAAGAGAGCTATGATGACATGTGTGAGCTCTGATACATTTACTCACTAACCTGGCCTGGTCAGTGTCAGGCAGGAGGGCAGAGAGGGACAGAGGGAGGGTAGAGTAATCAGAGTTCTCTAAAAGTGTTTGTATACACACACACACACACACACACACACAATCTCCTCATATATACAGTCAAGATTTTATATATTTATATATATAAAATCACACACATATATAATCACACACATACAATCATACACATGTATGTGTATATGAATTTAGTAGAGTAGCTTACAGGCTGTTGTCTGGGTACAGTGACTGTCTGTCTCCTCCATACCTAAAGGCCAGGCATCTAGTAATTGTTCAGGCCATGAAATGGGATTTTCCAGCATTTCCAATCAAAAATACCTCACAGGTGTGCCCAGCTGTTTGGTTTTAGTTGACTCCAGATGTAGTCCAATAGACAACCAATCATAGAGGGCTTTAAGCATGGTGGAATTCCAATGTCCTCTGCCTGTGGTTAGCATTTCAGGGTGACAGGTGTTATTTATCTCACCTGTCTTTCTTTGTATTCATTGTTGTTTTGAGATAGTCGTTTGTAACTCAGATCAGCTTTTAGGTTTATACATCACTAAAGCTGGCCTAGACTTCTAATTTTCGGGCCCTTACCTCCAAGGCATTGAGATTATAGGCATGTACCACCATTAAGTAGTAAAGGACTTACCCCTGTTCTGAGTTAGGAGCCTATTAATGAGATACTGTAGCTACCGGAAAGTCAATATATTATTTGAACTGTCCACAAAACATTCCCAATGTGTTTGTGCTTCCTCAAGTACTGTTTAGCTAGAACTCATCATTTTTATTACCTCTTTTTTTCCCTCTAGCATATATTATTTTTCAGATTTAATTTATTTTCAGAGTGCCCTTAGATTAAAATATAGGTTTAAAATATAACCTCAATTTTTATATAATTCTTAAAATAATATTCTTTCCTTTAACTATAACATCTTTATTCTAGTTTCATTTCTGTTGTGGTAAAGTATTCAGACAAGAATCAATTTAGGCAAGACAGAAATTATTTTAGCTTCTAATTCCAGGTTACATCCAGTCAGGGTGGAAGGAACTTTGAGGAAGCTGGTCACTTTCACAGCCAAGATTAGAGAGCAAATGAATGTGTGAATCATTTCTGTTGGTTTGTCTGCTTCTATTCAGCTCAGTAACTTCTCTCCTTGGTAGTTCAAGAGGCCCTGACTAATGAATGGTGACACCCACAGTGGGCTTGGTCTTTATCAACTAATTAAAAATAATCTCCTGTAAGCATGCCTACAGGCCAACCTAATGTAGACAGGTACTGTTAATCCTTTATTCCCAGATGATGCTAGTTTGGGTCAAGTTGACATTGAAGCTGACCATCACAATTATGTTACTTTTATTTTCATTGGGGGCTGGTGAGGTGGCTCAGCGGGGAAGAGCACTGACTGCTCTTCGAAAGGTCATGAGTTCAAATCCCAGCAACCACATGGTGGTTGGCTCACAACCACCCGTAATGAGATCTGACGCCCTCTTCTGGTGCATCTGAAGACAGCTACAGTGTACTTACATCCAATAAATAAATAAATCTTTAAAAACAAAAGACTAATTAGTCGGGTTGCTCCCAGGAAATAAATCTGGATTTAATATGAGTAGATTGAAAGACATCTCGAAAGCAATGCTAGTCTCACAACACTTAACATTTCAGATAAAGAAAACATTAAGAAAAGACATTTTGATATTTGAACTCAAATGAGCACAGGTCCCTGGAAGAAGGCAGTATTCTTTTTTTTCTTTTTTTCTACATTTGGCTTAGCACTCTGCAACTATGACTATTAAGCCAGAACCAAGTCAATCTGTAGTGGCTCTTTCAGTTTCTCATATCAAACCTGATTCTAGTCTCTCAAGCAGACCAAGTAACTATCACAATATATGGTGAGATTGATGCTGGGCAGTCTTGTTCAGTGAACCTGAGAACAGGGGGTATGTACTCACGTGAAAAAGAAAAAGTGATTTGCTTTATACAAAGACTTCTTGTAGGAATTTCCTTGAGCCCCCATATTCATTGTCTTGGTAACTATAGCTCAGACAGAAGGTCTTTAGGTTGTACCTGCTTTACATCTTGAAAATGACGACTGAGAGTATTAAGAACAGTTTATCCTGTTTTGATGATTAGATCATCTTGTTTCTCAGTGACAGTGACCAAGAGAACTTTCTATGTAGGCATCAATCAATAGCTGTTTAAAGAGAACAATCAGACAAACATAGAAGTGGGGAAGTGTTCTGGTCCCAGTTGAGTTCTTCTCATATAGATTAGATGAGGAGGAGAAAATTGCATACGGGAGTCATTACCTCTACCTATATGCAGTTAAACTTTAGACCCGATGAAAAAGTACTCTCTAAGGTTGACTATCACACCAGACATTGAGGAGGCTCAAATGGAATTAAGCAGAGTTAGTCTGATTAGTGCTTCCTGTACTGCTGAAACAATGTTAGATATAGACAAGGTAGATATTTACTTCTCTCTATTCAAACGCCTAAACTCTATTAATGACATTAGATGGAATTGCTGCCTGGGTATGAGATCCAACTACTTAGGTACACTCTTTCACCAACATGTGAGAGTTCTTTCAATGGTTCTAAGTAGAAGATAGAATACTACAGGATCGCTAAGCTTAGCATCAAGCACTACGGGATTTTTGCAGAAGAGTGACATGGTGAAGTCTCATGAACTAACGTAAAATAGTCGCTAGGAAATTGGAGTTAAATGAAAAATTTCCTCCTTACCAATTTGATGAGATTGATCTGCTAAATAGAATTTGTCTTATAGACTGATTTCAGCAAATGTGGCTTTGAAATGCACCTGGAGGTTGCCATGGAAAAAAGTAGAATCTTGATGGATCAAAAACTTAGGGAAAGTAAAATGTATGAATGGAGTTCAGTGGTGGTATGCACTGTTTTGTTAGAAAACAAATTCAGAACCCATCACAGGAAAAAAACATTGAGAAATGGGAATGGCTGGGCAGCTGAAAAGGAAAGACACTTGGGGTGTGAAATTCTGTCATTTAGAAAGAAGAAATTTGTAGAAGACACTCAACTTTGCTAAATTCGTGGAAGCATGCAGATCTAAAGACCTCTCAGATATTTAGGAGAGTGAAAGATGAGGTTGTGTGTCAGTAGGTGGTGTGCCTCTCTTTAGGACTGAGCAAGGGCATCCGTAGTCTCTGCTGTGTTTCACTAGGTGGTGTTCCTCTGTTTAGGAGCAAGAACATCGGTACTCTTTGCTGTCATGGAGTGGCAGGCTGGCACGGAAGAGCGGTTCCCTGAGAGTTGAGATGCAGAAAGAAATACGACTTTAATTCTTCCATATATTTTATCTTTGTCACAGTTCAAAAATATGTGTAATATATTGGCAGAGATTTCTTTTTTAATCTATGCAGCGCATGGATACATATGTGGGTGTGTGAAGGTTCATATTACGCTTTTGCTATTTTTATGTGATGTGGCAAAAATCCAGAATATTTAAAGATTCAGATTCAGTCTGCTTTCTTTCAATAATTCTGGCTATATTGTCTAAATTTACCCCCATAAACCAGAGACCCAAAGAACTTGTTTGTTTTATAACCTAGATTCAAGATTCCTAATCTTGTCTTATTTTCAAACATCTGTTTTTCAGATATCTTACTCTATTATTCCTTTGAAAACTACTACTCTTCTGTATGCATTCCCATGTACTTCCTAGAGTTTTCTTTATAAAACAAGGATGGTATATATAAGTAAAATAAAAAATGCATAATTCATCACGGCATTATTTTTTCCCAAAGTGACATCATAATGACCAGGTATTTCTTTTTTTAAAGATTTACTTTATTTTTAGTTATATGTATGTCTGTGTAATCTTTTTGTGGCTATGTACAGGTAAGTATAGTACCCACTAAGGCCATATGAGAGCATTGGACCCACTGGAGGTGGTTACAGGCTGTTGTGAGCCACCTGATAAGGAGTGCTGGGGACTGAACTTAACATCTTCCTGCAAGATCAGCAAGTACTCTTAGCCATTGAGCCAGATCTCCAGCCCTGTAAATGGTTGTTTCTATTATAAAAATCTCTAAGAAGCTTGAAATAGTCAACTTATTAAAAGTGCTGTTTGTCTTGATAATCATGTTTTTCCAATAAAACTGCACTTTACTGTGTTTCTACTGGACTCTGATATTACAAGGTGTAATTGAAAAAGGAAAGTTCCTAAAATAGAATGCAATTCTTCCTCTATAATAAGATCAGCTTTAATTTGGTTTCAATGCAATGAAAAGTACAATAAAAGTTCGAACTTCGGACCATAGATTCTGGAGAAATTTGCTGTCAATAGTAAAAGGCAATTCATAACCTTTTCAAGATATAACAAAATATTTCACTTCTTGCTAAAATTATTTGTGGGGCTTTAAAAATTTTCTCTGATACTCAAGCATGTCTCAAAGTCATCTCAGAGGGATGGTTTTGTTGTAGCTCATCATTCTGAGTAATTTAATTAGCTACTCAGGATACAGCAAGTCATGCACTACAATATTTAATCACCATGTCCAGTAGAAATGCCTTTTACATATTTGAATAACCTCTCAATTTCATCACAGCAAAACGAAAATCTTCTTAGCTACTTTCTTTGTGAACAGTGGACTCATTTATAAGACAACTAAGAGTTACATAATATTTAGGACAGTCTTCACTTAAGAGAATCACTTATATATATTAGTCGAATGATAACTTCTTATCTTCATCCAATTTCTTCCTGGAAAATACCAAGATGAATGATAAGAGAATGCATTTTAAGAAAAATTAAGTATATTTTGGTGTGCTCCCACCCTGTAAACTTTAAGAAAATGCTAATGGTAACATTATATTTTTTTCAGGAAGTTATCCTTTTAAATGTCCAATTGGAACTGTAAATGTTTCATGGTAAATTTAGAAACATAGAAACCCCTTCTCCACCCATGATTTCAGGAGTGTTAGCAAATGAGAAAGGGGACATGGAAATTCATGTGCTGACTTAGAAAACTTCAGCTAGAAGTGAAGCTGAGCGTTTTACTGTGGACACATAGGTTTCAGTCAAACAAAATTCCAAAGTTCTGCCATATACCCAGTGCAAGAAAAATTTCCTTGATAAGCAGACTGCCACAGAGGCCACTGACTGATAGCATTCTACTAACAAAATGGTACTATTGTTTTAGAAAGATGAAAGAAAAATGTTTCATTTAGTAACACTTAACGTGTTTATAAACCATGAAGATGGCTGGATATTAAAAAAAAAAAAAAAAAAAAAGAAAGAAAACGTTGTTAACGCCCTTAAGTAGCTTGTATTCTGAAGGGAGGATCTAAACCTATAATTACAGATAATGGTATATAGTTAAAAGAAAAATAAATTACAAGAATCAAAGCCAGAGTACAAACAAACAAACAAACAAACAAAAACCCATGTATTTTATCACTAGCTTGAGCTTGCAGTTGCTCTCTTTCTCCTAGTCACTATATGATTCTACCCACATGCATCCATAAACGAGGAATGGTATCTGTGTCGTTGCCTTATTTCAAGGATTATTATATGGGAATTACAGGCCTGGGGATGTAGCTCAGAGGTAGAGGACTTGCCATGTATGAGTCCTTGGGTTCAGTCCCAGCACTGAACCAAGTCAGAGGCATTATAAAATGCCTGCCAGCTAATGGGCACGAGACCACTGATAATGATTTCTAGGATACTTACCTACTCTACAAAATACTATGCTTTGACATAGGATGTTTGTAGGTAAGGTGCTTTCTAACGGTTGTATCCACATATAATGAATTCTTATTTGCTGCTGTTATTGTTAGCTGTCTTGTAAATTTACTGGAAGACATTTAGAGACCTCAGATATTAAGTCCCTCTGATAATATACTGCACTTTTTACAAACAAGAGAGAATTAAAGGACACAATAGAGCATGAGTGAACAAACTGTAGAAAAGCTGATTTTTGTGAAATACGATGCCAGTCTGTATTTTGCAGATTTGAATTGAAGATAGTAAAAAAGACAGATACAGTACGTTGGCTAGCATGCATTCATTCACTTAATTTCCATGAAGTCAGTACTGCTTTATGAGCCCCGAGTGAACTGGGCAGTCTGTCCATGTTTGCACTGGGACTAAGAGACAGAAACAGTTGGAAAACACGATGTGGTTCTTAAAGACCTGCTATTGACTTCATTCATTCCTTTTCCATTTCCTTTATGTCTAATAAAATCTATGAGTCTTACAATTCAAGATACACTGAACTTCTCTATAAACTTACTCACCAGCTCAGGACAAGTAACAATTACAGCTCAAGTGTCTTCCCATCCCGCAGAGAACATCAAAGGAGTAGAACAGACCATTCATTCCCTAGAGAGACTGGAGGCCACCACTGTGGACATGAAATTGCTTTTCACATGCATCAATTGAAATGGCCTCCACACAGCAATTAGATTTAATGAAGGGAAGCTGCTGATACCAAGGCAGGCTGCCAGACCTTCTGTTGGTTATTTTTAGAGGAAATAGATTGTACAACCTGTTTGGCCCCAATTCCTGTCTCTCTAAAATTGCTTTCTCTTGATGGATTTTGCTTTTTTCTCTGAATTAGAAAACAAGAACAAACCCCTGAAGATTGTTTGACAGCTTCAGATAAATGCCATTATTAAAAAAACAAGACACAAGGTGGTTCTTAGACCAATAGGTATAATGTGCATGTCTATATCTATATCTATCTTTCTCTATCTCTATATCTATCTACATATCTATATCTATCTATCTAATCTATACCTACACCTATACCTATACCTATATCATCTATCTCTACCTCTATCTATATATCTACATCTACACCTATACTTACACCCTCAACTATATCTATATCATCTATATCTATACCATATCTATATCTATATCTAATCTATATTATTTCCATATGCATATTTATATGTATTTTTATATGTTACTTAAATGTATGATTGGGGTAGTCATATTATAACATCATCTATGATTAGATTACAGTTATATTCATATTTTACTCTATTGCTTCATGTTTAGAAACAAGGTGTAGAAGTAAAGAATCCACACATAAAACATTCAGGATCAATTGTTTGATTCTGGGTCTCAGTACAGAATCTAACACATTCTGAAACATTCTGTAGTTCAGGTCTCCCTCAAATTCATCATCCTCTTGACTCAGCCTTCTGAGTACTGGGGTTACAGCAGCATACCAGCCCTTTCAACTTTTATAATTGTTTTGTTTGTTTGTTTGCCATGCTTTGTGGTGCTGCATATTTGGCTGAGGGTCTTTCTCATGTTAGTCCTGCACCAAAAACATTGATAGCTTAACTACATCCATAGCCCTTTTATATTTATTATTTTGAGACATGTCTAAATACATTTCCCAATATTGTCTTGAACTCAGTATAATACAGGCAGGTCTTAAACTAGTGACTCTCAACTTCAAACTCTTGGTACCTGGAATTGCTTGCCTCTACCACCCTCCCTGCCCAGGATGGTTTTTCGTGGTTGAACCCATGACTATCTGCAGGTGTGTGTGTGTGTGTGTGTGTGTGTGTGTGTGTGTGTGTGTGTG
>JADRCC010560107.1:0-10103 GCA_019843855.1 Hylomyscus alleni
AGAGAGAGAGAGAGAGAGAGAGAGAGAGAGAGAGAGAGAGAGAGAGATCCTTCAACAGGCAGAAAGGTAATTTCTAGGCAAATGCACTGGCAGCCGCTAGGTTTGCAGAGCAGCAGAAAACAATCCCACCCCAGGTGCCCCTGAGCTGTCTCTGCAGGAAGAGACCTGAACTCTTTTTCTTGGTCACCTACAAAGTCTTCCTTGGAGCCCAGCCGCTGCCTCTGGTCCTTGTGGAGAAGACCTTGCAGGAGGTCACAGGCAGCCACTGTCCGGCCTCCAGGGATCTGTAGCGGCTGATGCAAAATGTTCTCATACATCTGGGCCACATCTGTGTTGAAGAAGGGGGGCTGGGGAGGAAAGGGAGAAAAGCTGGAGCTTCAGCCATAAAGCCACGGAAAGGGGTCTCATAGAGCGTTAGAGCGAGCTGGAAGAGCCAGGAGGGTTTGTCCGGGCCTGTGTGCAGGGCTACAGCTCACGGGGTGGGTAGAGAGAGAAAGGACCTCCAGGCTTCCAGCGCAGGACAAAGGATGGCTGAGAAGGTCACAGGGTTTCCCCATCCCTGGGAGGCTCATAGAGATCCTTGGACCACCTGTGCACCAAGTATTTTACTCTCACCTTCCTCATGTCTTCCTGGCCTCACTGCCATCTTCTGCCAGAGGTTGCAAACTGGCAGATTACAGAAGACGGGGCCAGAGACTGTTAAAGCATACAGCTAAGAGCAGGGCTCTAAATTACCTTCACAGTCTACCCCTCTTCCTCCAGCTCCTCCACCCACTGGTCCTTCTACCTACTCAGAGCTGACCCTTTCTGCAGCACCTGGCCATAGTGGAGAACCCAGCCCAGAGGAAAGCCTGCCTCAGTGAAGTGTACACAGCCTTCTACCTAAGCATACAGCCTAGGGTGGCTCCGAATCTATCAGCACAGTGACCTTCCAGTCTCAGTGTCCTTCTTGGTACAATAAGAGTAACTATACTCTGCAAAAAGGCTGTGTTATCATTATATACATATATGTATATAATATATATATATTATTTATACACACACACACACACACACACACACACACATATTTTTTCTCCCTTTGGCCTCCTCTATACTGGATAGCTCATTTAATCCCCCATGCAAAACTAGAGTAAGCTACACAAAACTGGGACCACCCTCTTCTTCTTCTTCTCCAAGCCACACGTGCCCTGTAGACATATCTATCCACTCACCAGGCCATGCAGCATCTCGTAGAGGACTGCCCCTAAGCACCACCAGTCAACTGCTCGATCGTAAGGCTCTTTACGAAGCACTTCTGGAGCCAAGTACTGTTGAGGAAGTATAGCTATTTAAGGACCCCATAGTCTCAGTTTCTCTGTCTATAAACAAGGCACTCAAGAGAGAGCATCAACAGGGGTTGTTCCTGCCATCAGAATGTCATAGCTTCTCCTGCGGTTATCAGTATTCACTCACTAGAGGTCTGGCTGGTGATGGGCCCTTTGCAGTGCACTGGGGCATATCGGAAATCAGACCTGACTTTCCTGCATGGTTAAGGCACGTTGTACATCTTACAAGAGTACCAGACAAATGGGTAAAGGGAGCTACAACCTATCTGTGATCTAAGTGCCAAGTCAGATCTGCAGTTCAGAAGCAGCCATATTTGTATATGGTCTCCTATAGCCATATTTGTATATGGTCTCCTATAGGCTTCCTGTGTCCTAAGACTGGGACAGCCCTGGCAGCACCTCTGCCAGTGCATCACAGTACATCAAGGGGACAAAGGGACAAGGCTAAAGGAATGTGGCACATCCTTGTTCTGAAGCCTTAATGCCAGGGGAGAGGGGCAGAAAGGGGTGCATCCCAGGTCATTCTGATGGGAACGTGCCAGGGAGTCAGGCCTGACACAGGGAAAGAAACTGAGGCAGTGCTGTGTTTCTGCCCGGCCCAAGGGCTTGGTGACCTCTTTGTTGCTAAGGCAGAGTCCCAGCCACAGAAACAGCCACCCTGAAGGCCTATGTGTGTCTATGGAAGGGAAGAGAACCATCCATCTCTGAACCGGCCTCAGTGTATGGGTCTAGAGAGAGCACTGGACCTGCCAGAACTTTGGCTTCCTTATCTTTAAATGGAAACATGATCAAAGTGGTAGCTGGAGAAATGCTTGGGGTAGAAGCACGAGGACCTATACAGATCCCCAGCAGTCTCAGACAAGCCAGGTGAGATGGCTTACATCTGTGACGTGGCATAGGGTTGGGATAGAGACAAGCGGATCACTGGATTGTTGGCCAGCTAGTCTAGCCAAACGGATGGACTCCAGGTTCAGTTTGGGATACTGCATCAAAAAAAAAAAAATAATAATGTGGAGAGTGATCACATACACACACACACATACAGAGTAAAAAAAAAAAAAAGAGGGACATGGAGTCTCTACTGGGGACACAGGAACAAAGAGGAACTCTTGTCTGTCTGTGTGCCTGGGTCTTGAGTAGTGACATTTCTAGAAGAAGGAATATCTCCTACATGAGTTATAATTCCATATCCCCCCACCCCTTATTGCTAGTTGTACCCAGGAAAGGACTGACTGTGGTCAGGCTTTGGGGGGGACAGGTCAGAGTCATCCAGTAGGTACCCCATGTACAAACATAGCTAATGGTCCCTGCTGGGAGAGGTTGCCTGACCATCAGCTCCCTGAGTACCAACAGGAGGACCCCATCTAGAGGTCCAGACCTACTTTGCAGGCTGAGGGAGACAAACAGGGAGGCTCTAAAGTCCTGCCCCTAGAAAAGCAGAGAGGAGCAGCTCCACTTTGCAACCTCAACCCTCTGCTCCTTCTGATGCCTGCTCAAGCTACAGGGCCCTCCACCCCCAGCTCAAGGGTCAACATCCAAGATTGGTGGATATTCAAGGAAAGGTTTTAAACCCAAGGCAAGTCAGATAGACATGTGAATTCCTGCTCAGGTATGCAACATTTACTGATGATTGATTGACTGACTGACTGACTGATTGATTGATTGATTGTGATCCTGGAGGATGAACTCAAGGCCTTATGCACGCCAGGCAGCCCTAATTATTATCTTGAGGTAGTGTCTTACAATCCCCCTGCTTCACCTTCTCAATGTGTGTGTGTGTGTGTGTACATATATATGTATATATATATATATATATATATATAGAGAGAGAGAGAGAGAGAGAGAGGGAGAGAGAGAGAGAAGTCAGAGAACCAACTTAGAAAAATCAGTTCTTTCCTACTATGTGGGTTCTGGGCATTAGACTCAGGTCCTTACGCTTGGCAAGAAGCGCCCTTACATGTTAAGCCATCTTGACAGCCCTCTTTAACAAATTTATACTGAGTACATATTAAAATGAGAATATTTGAAATATATTGAGTGAAATAAAATATATTATTAAAATTAGTTTCACCAATTTCTCCTTACACAAACACATACTAAGACAAGACCTAACTATGTAACCTGGCTGGCCTAGAACTTCTTATGTAGTCCAGGCCAGTCTCAAACTCAGACATCCCCCTGCCTCACATTTCAGATGCTGCGATTAACAGCATGTGCCAACATGCTCCAGCGTTACTTGTTCTCTTTTTACTTTGTGTGTGTATGTAGTGCTGGGAATCTAAACCTGGGCCTCGATAAGTGCTCTACCATCAAGCTACAACACTATTCCTGGCTTTTTTTTGTTTGTTTGTTTTCTTTTTTTTTTAAATCATTCTGACTTCTTTTTTTTAAGATTTATTTATTTATTATATGTAAATACACTGTAGCTGTCTTCAGACACACCAGAAGAGGGCGTCAGATCTCATTATGGGTGGTTGTAAGCCACCTTGTGGTTGCTGGGATTTGAACTCATGACCTTCTGAAGAGCAGTCAGTGCTCTTCCCCACTGAGCCATCTCACCAGCCCTTTTTTTGCTTTTCTTAAAGATTTACTTAACTTTATTTTATGTGTATGGGTGTTTTGCCTATATGTATGTCTGTGTGCCACATGTTTTTAGTGCCTACAAAAGGCCAAAAGAAAGTATCATATCATCTGCAACTGGAGTTAGAGATGGCTGTGAGCTGCCATGAGACCCAATCCCTGACCCTCTGCAAGAGCAACAAACGCTCTTAACTGCTGAGACATATCTCCACCCCTGTCTTTACACATACACATACATACATACATACACATATACATATATGTGATTTATTTCTATTTTGCATGTGTGGGTGTTTTGCTTGCACCACTTACATGCAGTATCTTCTAGAGGCCAGAAGAGGGCACTGAATCCTTTGGACCTGGAGTTATAGACAGTTGGGAGCTGCCAGGTGCATGTTGGGAACCAAACTCAGGTTCTCTGGAAGAGTTACCACTGCTCTTAACCAACAAGCCATCTCTCCAGCACATGATTTTACTTTTTTTTTTCTTTTCTTTTATTCGATATTTTCTTTTTTCCGTAGATATTTTCTTTATTTACATGATTTACTCTTTTAATATATAGTTTCCTAGCATGCCTGAAGCTCTAAATTCATCCCCTAACACCACAATAAATAAATAAGGTTTACATGTACTTGTTTTTGCTTTCCTGAAGTTCCCAGCTGACCTGGAACCTACTATATAATTGAGGCCGGCTTCAAACTCCTGGTCTTCCTGTCCCTACCTCCCAAGCGTTGGGATTGCAGGCATGCAACCCCACATCCAGCCAGAGTGGACCTATTTCCATTGGGCAGCAGCTGAATTTACCAGAGGTGGCTGAGTTCCCCAAAGCTGGTCCCCTGACATTCACAAGGAAATGAAAACCCAGCCTAGGGCTGACTCAGGGAAGAGCTTGGGAGAATGAAACAAGGCCCTTTTACTGTAGCTCGGTGGCTGTATTTAGTGTCTCTGCCCTCAGCCATTCCCGGTCTGCTTTCTCCACAGATCTTCCACGTACCTCAGGCGTGCCGCAGAAGGTGGACGTGGTCTCCTCAGGCTCTACACATTCCTTGCAAAGGCCGAAATCTGTCAGTACCACATGGCCCTGTGGGTGAGAGATGTGGCCAAAACTCAAACTCCACACCCTAGAGCGGAGGCTGTGGAGTACGGTGAGGAGACACAAGCCGCGTGCTTTATGCAGACCCAGAGTTCGTGGCCTGGATGTCAGGAGATCTCAGAGCACAGGCCAAGGACTTGGTACTCTGCCATCCTCCCTAGTTTATCATGACTCAGGCCCGTGCCTACAACAGTGGCAACTCCAGGATGTTCTAGCTGCGTAGCAGTTTTCTTGATGGAGGGCAGGAGTCTGACAAGCCCACCAGGGCCAGCTGGGTGTGAGGATGGAGAAGTCAGAGAGATACTGAGGGGCTCTTATCAGACTAGCTGCCACCCTTAATCCTCACAGCACCGCTGCGACGATACTCTTTTCCAACGTTATGCTGCCACCTAGAGGACAATCCACATCTAGCAACTGAGCGCTGAGGGTCATGGAGGCCCGAATCTTGTCCCAATTTATTCCCAACCTAAAGAGCAACCTCTGCTTAGGCCCCAGTCCTGTGAGGTTTGTTGAGGCCTCTCTTGCAACCACAGTGTGCCAGTATATGTGTATGTATATATATCTGCACTGATAACTGCACATGCACATAGACTCCTGTACACATGACTCTATACATACATATGTACAAGAATGAACGCTACCATATGCATACATATGTAATGCATAAGTACCAATATATACAGACCTTGTTTAGAGAACACAGATTTGAGCTTCACACACACACACATACACACACACACACCCCTCACACACCTGGCAGTCCAAGAGAATGTTTTCTGGCTTCAGATCTCTGCAGAAAATAAGAAAAAAACATCCATTTACTGATTGACTTGGGGACCCTGGTCCTAGCAGGAGAACTACTCATGGAAGCTCCCACAGGAGACTAAGGAAAATCAAGGAGACTGGCTTGACTCTAAGGAAGGACAGTCTTGGAAAAGTTCCCAACAAAGGAGGAGTGTCCTCCTCCATTAAAGGACCAAATTCACTGGGGTAGCATGGCCCACACAATCCCTGCCTGGAGGAACAAGATGGTTCTGGGACTGATCGTGAGCCAAGAGCAGGCTTTACCTGTAGATGATGTTGAGAGAGTGAAGGTAACCGATGGCGCTTGCTACCTCTGCAGTGTAGAACCGGGCCCGGGGCTCCAGGAACCTGCGTTCCCGCTGTAGATGGAAGAAGAGCTAGGAGAGAGGAGAGAGAGATGGTGGCTGGATTCCAGCTCCTGGTGTCTGCCAGAGACAGGGGCCACTAAGACCCTCTCCTCAGCTGGGCGGTGGTGGTGCACGCCTTTAATCCCAGCACTTGAGAGGCAGAAACAGGAGGATTTCTGAGTTCGAGGCCAGCCTGGTCTACAGAGTGAGTTCCAGGACAGCCAGGACTACACAGAGAAACCCTGTCTCGAAAACAAACAAACAAACAAACAAACAAAAAGACCCTCTCCTCTGTGCAGGCCAGTCACCTTATTCTAACCTGCAGTGTTCTCGAACCAAGATATTGCATGCTGACTCCACCCCTCTGGGCACTTGGGCTCTCTGTGGCTCCAAGCAGCATAATTAATTAGCTACTGTGTTCCACCTGCAAGCCAGACCCCTTCACACCCCTCTGCCTCTTATTTAATCCTCACGACCATCTTCAAGGTCTCTACGATGATGCCTGTTTCATGTCTGCTGAGGAGGAGTTAAGCGATTTGTCTAAGGTCTCACAGTTCAGAGTTGGCAGAGCAGGAACCCCAAACCAGGTAGGTCAAGACATACTTTGTGTGTGTGTGGGGGGGGATGGGATAGGGCAGGGGTTAGACTCTATGTAGCCCAAACTGGCCTTGAACTCACAATCCTCCTACCTCTGTACCCACGTGTTGGGATTACAGGGGTGAGGTACCATGCCTGGCAAAAATCTGTTTTTCCTCCTAGCCAAGCATTAGGATGTCACACAGCCCAGCTTAGAGTTCCCTGTTTGGTCTGCTTTGAGAGTTTCAAAGCCATCATTTAGGGATGTGCAGGATGAAGCTTCCCCTGCTGGACTCAGGCTGAAAAAATTTGGTTATAGGTGAAACCTGGTGCAGCTGAGGATACCCCACCACCACCACTAAGTCTTGCTCCTTGTTTAGGGAGACAAAGCAAAGCTCAAGATTGTGCTCAGCTTGTCCCTGCCCTGTTTGGGGGTTAGCAGGTGGTTCAGGTCTCTACTTAGGCAGTGACATCAGGATAGATGTTTGCTGAGCAAGCATGAGCACCTGTGATGGTTTGTATATGCTCAGCCCAGGAACTGGCACAATTAGAAGGTGTGGCCCTGTGGGAGTAGGTATGTCACTGTGGGTGTGGGCTTTAAGACCCTCATCCTAGCTGCCTGGAAGTCAGTATTCTGCTAGCAGCCTTCAGATGAAGATGTAGAATTCTCAGCTCCTCCTGCACTATGCCTGCCTGGATGCTGCCATGCTCCCACCTTGATGATAATGGACTGAACTTCTGAACCTATAAGCCAGCTCCAATTAAATGTTATCCTTGTAAGAAGAGTTGGCTTGGTCATGGTGTCTGCTCACAGCAGTAAAACCCCAACTGAGACAGGGCCCGAGTCCAGATCCCCAGAAACCAATTTAAATGCCATGTGGCCATGGCTGCCTATCTGTAATTCCATAGAACATAGAGCAAGCTGGCTAGGAAGTCTAGCTACAATGTCAAGCTCTGAGTTTGCTTAAGAGACCCTGACTTGATGAAAAAGATGGAAGAGAACACAGGGGTGACTTTTAACATTAATCGCTGGCCTCCACATGCAAATGTACACACACTCGCTTGTTTGCCCCACATGTAAAAACGTGCAATATACATACATGGAAATAAATAGGATTTATTTCCTCCTTTTTCCCCTCTTTGGTTTTTTCAAGACAGGGTCTCTCTGTGTAGCCTTGGCTAACCTGGAACTCACTCTGTCGACCAGGCTGGCCTCAAACTCACAGAAATCCACATGCCTCTGCCTGACTTCCATGTGCTGGGATTAAAGGCACGCACCAATACTGCCCAGCTAAGTAAGATTTTTAAAGAACTGATAGTGATGGGTTATCTCTACCCCCGTGGCCTGGGTGTGGGAAACCGCAGTATTTTAAATAATGACCACACACTTCTCTCTGCAGTGACCTTTCCTGGAGCTTTTTTTTTTTTTTTTTTTTTTTTTTTTTTTTTTTTTTTTTTTTTTTTGGTTTTTCGAGACAGGGTTTCTCTGTGTAGCCCTGGCTGTCCTGGTACTCACTCTGTAGACCAGGCTGGCCTCGAACTCAGAAATCCTCCTGCCTCTGCCTCCCAAGTGCTGGGATTAAAGGTGTGTACCGCCACCACCCGGTTCCTGTAGTCTTTAAGAGTGAGTCTGAGCCACCTTGTGTGGGAAAGGCAAGAAAGTACAGCAGCAGGGGTGAAAAGGGGCCACCTGCTATAGACCGACCGGGTTATCTTGAGAAGCGACTTACTGGGCTGCTTCTGTTTCTTGGGCTACCAAGTGGGTCTGTTGTAGGGATGCGGTGGGATACGCAGTGGGCATGTGCAAAGACAGCTCCCCTCCCTGGGTTCACTTACCTCTCCCCCATTGACATAGTCAAGCACAAAGTAGAGCTTCTCTGGGGTCTGGAAGGAGTATCGCAGGCCCACGAGGAAGGGGTGCCGCACGTTCTTCAGCAGCACATTGCGCTCTGCCATGATATGGCTCTGCTGTGGAGTCACAGACGGGTCCATGTCACAGTTCGGGACATTCAGGTGACCTTGCTTATGAAGGTGTCCTGCCCAAGACTTTCTCCTTGCCTTGGTTCAAATGCCCACCTGGGCTCTCCATTGTCCCCAGCCTCCTTGTGTCCTACTTAGAAGTCAGTGCCTTGAGCCTAAACCCCAGCCACTTCAGACTAGTGTAACTCCAGAAACCCTTGCCCTGGTGACAAGCAAAGCATATACTATGGCAAGACTCATGACTTTGATCCTGCTATTTTATCCACCTGAAAAGCCCTGCCTCCCTCTCTCCTCCCCACTCTGTGTGTGTTCGAGAGTGTCTGTAAGAAGTCAAAGACAGATGCCTCCCTCAGCCCTTGTCCACCATATTCTTTGAGACAGGGTCTTACTGGACCTATCTCTCTGCAGTACTAGGACTAGAGAGGCATCCTGCCATGCTTAGGCTTTTATGTGGGTTCTAGGGGATCATGCTTGCATAGAGAGCACTTTATTGCCTTAGCCATCTCCCTACCCCCTGGATATGCCACCCTTATTTCTCAAACTATCAGAGTGCTATTTATTGTCAGGGTCCATTCAAGACCCTTCATGCAGGAAGACCTCTCTTCCAAGCTGGCCAGGCTGAAGGGACAAGGGCATGGTGTAAGCTCGCAGTGTGCATGTGGGAGCCTGATAACTAGAAAGGGCAGAGACTTGGTCCATCAGAGGATCCTGCATCCTCCATGGGGGCTCCTAGGGAGATGGCTTGGCTTGCCTTCCTCTAGAAAGGTTAGGGTCCTGTGTGCCGCTGGACTTTCTGAGCTGTTGTTCCCTCCAGACCTCTCAGAGATGGGACCATCTTGGGAAGCCTCCCTAGGCTGGACATCAAGAAGCAGAAAGGGAAGTGAGCTTTCCTGAGCTCTGGCACCTCTTTGTTCTTTAAGATAGACTTCTTTTGCAGCACCTTCACTGCATAGAAGGCTCCGTCTGACTTACGCTTGGCCAGTAGGACCTGAAAAAAAAAAATAAAGACACAAGACTTCAAAACTTGATGGGGTCCCCCCACCCCCGCAGCCTCACAGCCACTCTGCAGGCACTTGAGCCATCGATTACATATGCTAATGGAGACAGCAGATGGAAGCCTGCAGAGGGAGAGACCCCAGCCTCCCACAGTCCTTACTTACCCTCCCATAGTTCCCTTTGCCAATGACTTTGAGGAAATCAAAGTCTGTGGGTCGGGCACTGTGGACAGGAGAAGAGCAAAGATTAGCATTTGGAAGCTGAGGAAGCCAGGACTCTGGTTAACTTCAGACCTGAAAAAGGCAGGTGGCTTGGCAGGAGTCTCATGGCCTTGCCAGTGAAGAACAACCCAAAGTCGTCTCACAACCCAACGTAATTTAAAAGACTCAGCCTTAGACG
>JADRCC010560111.1:0-13404 GCA_019843855.1 Hylomyscus alleni
CAAGTTACTCTTTCTCTGAGATGAATGCTTTCCCAAATTATCACAGGCAATGAACCAGATTCTTACCCTTACCAATATCTGTGCCACCCTCCAAGCAGGACCATTGTTCATTCAAACAGTTGGTGAATGACTTTATGGATAGACCATCTTAATACACACACCATTTCTTAAATGAATGTAACCTGTTCTCTGTGGGCTGAGAATAAAGTCACTCACTCAAGTCAAATAGCTTTGATCATAGCAGGAAGTCTGTAATCCAAAAATCATGCCTATGACTCATTCCTTGGTGCAGCAGAACTGTCAACTCTCAGCTTAGCTACGATGGAGGTAAAATCCTTTGGTGATGTGAGGGTCATTGAAGTACAGCCTTATTACAGTGAAATCCAATGTCTAAAATTTGTTTTTATTTTGGGCTTGTACAACAGTAAGTGCCAAAATTTTAAGCTCTACTAAAAACAAAAGAAACAAATAAACAAACAAAAAGACTTTTTCTATTTATGTTCATTTAAAAAATACTAGTAGTGATATATGTTAAAATATACAGTTAATATGTTTGGAGTTATTTAAAATTTATATTGAGAAAAACGTATGTATTTTCAGTATTGCTGTAGACAAGCTTCAACATAAGACTGTTAAATTTATTGTTTTATATCAAATAATTTTTATAATACTCATTTTATTGTAATAATATTTTATAAATTTTAAAGAATATGACAAAAAAGATATTGTAAGTATAGAAGGGGGGTCTCTGGGAGGAGTTGGGGTACAAAAGGGAAATAAGCATGTGATGCAATTCTATTTACTTAAAATATGTTTTTAAATGTTAACAAATTCAGGTAAATTGAAATCATGTAACTTTTCTCATCATAGTGAAATAAAAGCTAAAAAATAAAAGACAAAAATAATCTTTTTAAAAGAACAATAAATATTTTTTCTTGTTTTCGAAAAGGAATAGATGTAGGTATAACTTTAAGAGGATGAAATATGACATTGATAGATTTTCACATTCAAAATAGTAGTAATCTAATGTGTATTTAGATCATTTTATTTCAAAGAAGTACATTTATTCATCAACAGTTTTACTTTCAGAATTATGGCATAGAGTGGGAGCGAGCAAGTTTTTCAGTCTTTTCAAGTGTCTGCACTTTATTTTCAAGAGCACTTCTTTTACAGTTTTAGTAACAATAAATTCTGCAGAAGAAATTTCAGTATTATAATTATTTTGAACATAAGCACATTGAATAAAGTAAGTAATTGAGAAGTCTCTCATAATGCAAAGATAAAAAGCTAAATAATACACGTTCTCTATATACCACAGAGAAGAGAATGATGCCAACAAATGAATAAATAAAAGCCAATATTACTGGGAAAATTCTTCCTTCAAGCTAACATTACAGTAAGCACAACACATATTAAAATAAGAGATAATGAAATCTTGTCCTCCTATGAATACACTAAGTCAAATAGGAGTTGATGGGTAAGGACAGTGTGGTGGAGTCTATTAACTGGGAATGAATGTAAGGTTTTATGTTTGGGGACAGCTGGTGTTACTGTTAATGTCATAGAAATAAAGGAGTGAGAAAACATGATTTGGTTGTCATTACATTGAGCTACACAAACTCATAATCATGATCACATAGATATAATTTTCAAATGTTTCACATATATTAACACTTATAACTTTTGTACTTTAGCATTGACTTGTCTGCAGAAAAAACTGTATATGTACAAATAGACAAAATGGAGTAAAGGGGTTCACCTATTTTCAGGCTAGTAAGTGGTTCAGATTCAACACAAGGTATGCACAACATTTCCTGGGTATATATCAGTTTCAAGATCATTCTACTTTCTATGGAAAGTAATAACATATGTCTGATAGCATCAATTGGATATATACCTTGGAACAGGTATATATCCTGTATCCACAGGACTATATGCTAACTCCTTATTCCTATTTGGGGAACATCCACTCTGTTCTCATGCTAGTTGTACCAAGTCAACCTCACCACTGAAATCTCTCTCTACAACCCCAAACAGAATACTTTTTATAGTATCCTTGATCATTGAGATGAGAAGTATTGAATTATATTTTTGATACTAAATGGTTTTTTAAACTGCCTTGAATGTGAAGTTGTTCTCTACACAAAGAAAGTTAATTAAAGAATCACTGGTATTGACGACCTTTAAATTTCCCCTAAAGGTGGAAACAGTATAGTACTAGAACAATATGACAATCTCTTGTTTTGGTTTTCATGAATTCTCAATTCTACCTGATAGTTTGGTTTTGTATTTAGATTTCACAGAAGGAATAAAAAGTAACTGCAGAATGAGAAACCACACAGAAACCACAGAGTTTATTTTTCTGGGATTGTCGGAGGACCCAAAGCTCCAGGTTGTGATTTTCATCTTTCTTTTTATCATCTACACACTCAGCATCACGGGGAACTTGACCATCATCTGACCATCATCACTCTCACCTTGCTGATTCTCAGCTCCAGAATCTCATGTATTTCCTCTTCAGGAATTTCTCTGTTTTAGAAGTATCCTTCATGACTGTCAGTATACCCAAGTTCTTGGGCATTATTATCTTGGGGGATAAAACCATTTCCTTCAACATCTGCATAGCTTAGTTATTTTTCCTTATTCTATTTGGAGAAATTGAATTTTATCTTCTAGCTGTCATGTCCTATGACCATTACATTGCTGTCTGCAAGCCCCTGTATTACAAGACCATCATGAGTCAGAAGGTCTATACAATGCTGGTCTTCGCTTGTTGGCTGGTTTCTTTCCTAAGCATCTTCCCTGTGCTCATCTTTGTCCTACACCTTGATTATTATGGGTCCAATATCATTGATCACTATATTTGTGATTATTTCCCCCTGCTTCAACTTTCCAGTTAAGACGAAAGTTCCTGGAGAGGATGGGGTTTTCTTGTGTTGTCTTTATTCTAATGTTCACTTTGGTGTTTTAATATTTTGATCCTACACATACATCATCAGAACAATTTTGAAGATTCCTTCTGCTAGCCAGAGGTCAAAGGCCTTTTCCACATGTTCTTCCCACATGATTGTTATTTCCATCTCTTTTATGTACATAAAATCCTCAGCGGGAGATAGAGCATCATTGACCAAGGGAGTTGCCACACTAAATACCTCAGTAGCCCCCATGCTAAACCCCTTCATTTATAGTCTGAGAAATCAGCAAGTCTGGCAAGCGTTTATGAACATGGCAAGGATGATGATGCTTTTCACAAGTGCATGAAATGATGTGGCCTGTGAATTAGAGGTACATTGAAGGTCAAGCAAGATAATAAAGTATAAGATTATAGTGGCCTACTTATATCATTGTGTCTCTCCATCCTTGATCATTTTTTCTAATAGTTTATTAATCTATTTATTTAATTTCCACCTATGCAATTAAAATTGCTTTCCTAAACATTTATAACATATTTTTCTAATGTAGGAATACAGTATTTTTAAGCTTTGTCAGTTTTATATGTATTAGTTATTTAAATAACTGATGCATTATCACTTATAATATTTTTCAAGAAAAGGGAGACATGTTTATATATGTTTATATATTATTTAGTATACATTAAAATGCTACTTTGTAGTTACTAACACTTTTTATTTTGTTTTTTTGAAAGTAGTTATATCATATTTTTCTCTTCTCTTTCTTCTCTTCAAATTCAACCATATACACCTCCTTGCTGGCTTTCAAATTTATGGCCTCTTTTTTAAGGATATGAATGCATATTCCTAAACACATAAGAATAACCTGCTTAGTGTATATAAAGTCTCTTGTATTTACTTTCTTAAGGCATACCATTTTGTATTGAGTAATCAATTGGTATATGCTAAGAACTTTTTTTTTTTATAGAAATTTCAAACTCATCTTACCTGCTGGGGGAAAAAAGATTTAAATACCATATCAATGAAAGAAATGTAAGTTTTATTTATTAGCCAAGACATGTTAGCCAAAGCTCACTCTTATAAGTTATGCTCTAGTGATTTGATGGTTGATGAGACAGCATAGACTATTACTCATTTAAACTTTTGGTATAAGTGTTAAACAAACATATTATTAAACATTCTAATAGCTTAACATACAGCATTCTAATAGCTTAACATACAGATAAATTAACATAATTTTCCCTAAATGTAACTGATATATATGGATGTATGAATATATTTATAAAATTGTATACAATAACACAAAGCACACATGTTATAAAAAAACAAATAGTGAAGAAATGGCCATTGTATCCAGGAGTCAAATTTACTTTCACAGAGTATATCAAAAGAAAGCAATATTCTGAATATTAGTAGATGAATATTTAAAATTTATACTTATGTTTGTATGTATGCCTTGCTCAAAACTGTTCTGTAATTTGAGGGTTCATATATCTAAGTATATATTAGTGATATATGCATATATAAGACAGGAAATTAAGTATTCATATATTTATTATAAATATGTATGTTCATATATGTATGTATGTATATGTTGGGCAGACTGTCTGCCGGGCAGAACCAGGTGAGAGGGAGAGAACCCGGTCCAGCCAAGCATCTCTCTCAGGGCTAAGCAGGATGGTGAGTGTTGCTGCTCAGATCTCCTGCCTCCAGAGAATAACCACCCCAAGCCGGGATTCTGTCAAAGCAGGAACTCATTTTAATGTATCAATCTTTTCTTTATAAAGGGCTGAGGGAGGAGGCGGAGTTTTCTGCCGAGGTGAGATGATGTAGGGGGAGGGGAAAATTGATGAAGGGTATGGGGTGACTAACAGAATCAACAGTAACTCTACATCAGCATGAGCTAGGCAAAGACAGACTTAAGCAGGTTGTGCTGAGTCACTCCAGTACAGAAGTGACTGAGACAGTTTACAAAACTCGAGCCAGGTTCAGATTTGTCCTCAAGGCCAAAACCAGGGCCAAATAGAGCCCAACATCTCCCCCTTTTGTTTTTGTAATGAGCAGGTTACATGGCTCCTGTCTTAGGTTGTCCCCCACATGGGGATCTTACCCATCTTTGGATACCATGTGTTACTCTGGCTCAAGGGGCATGCTACATGACCTGTTTTAGGTTGTCCCAGCACATCTGAGATCTTACCTGTCATTGGTCAAATGGAGAGCTGGAGAGGGTTGCTCTTATTCTGAGGGCGAATCATATGTTAATCTTGGCTCTCGGGAAGCAAGCCTTTGATAATGAGCCTGGACCTGATGAAGCCTGATTGCCTTTATACACTATTGGATGAACTGCATATTAAGTAAACATGGCCCCACTATGAGAGGGAGAAAGAGAAAGAAGAAGGGACCAAGGAGGAGAAGTAGGTAGGACAGGAAGCCATGGAGGCCAGTCCACAGTGGGTTTTCTTGAAACACTCTCCTCCTCTTCTCTAAGTCTTCCTGAATCATTGAATCCCCCCCATCAATCTTTTGTAGGATGCTCATTGTCATTGACACGGGGATTTTCCGTTCTTTTTTTTCTTGATAAACCTGTGAAGGAAGCAGAAGGAGGGATCTCAGGGTTGGAAATGTCCCTGGAGTGATTAATACCATCATCCCCCTATTGGGGCAAGTATTTTATGTCTCTGGCCAGTATCCAGATTGGTCTTTTCTCATTTTGGGTGAACACGCAACCAAACCCTCTTCCAGCTGTCAAGAGCAGGTCTGGCCTTCTCCAAGCTCTAGTCAGTGTGTCTCTCTACCTGACCCAAATGGAGCTGTAGGAAACTGATGAAGACCAATGTATTATGTGGGGGTAGAGACTCCCCCTTTTGTTTTTGTAATTGAATCTTAAGGACTTGGTTATAGTGTTCTACAATAGCTTGTCCCCTGGGATTATATGGAATCCCTGTTGAATGTGTAATTTTCCACATCCTTAAAAACTCTAAAAAGGCTTGACTTATAAAGCATGGGCCATTATCAGTTTTTATCTGATTAGGGAATCCAAGAATAGCAAAGCATTGGAACATGTGACTTATGGGATGTTTGTGTTTTTTCTCCAGTATGTGCAGAAGCCCAGGAGGCACAGGAAAAGTTATCAACAGATACAAAAACATATTTAAGATTTCCAAAAGGAGAATGATGAGTAACATCTATCTGCCATAAATGGTTGGATTGAAGTTCATGGGGGTTGCTCACCAAAGCCTGGAGGCACCTGGAGGAAAGGTTGGCAAGACTTGCACATGGGGACAATCTTTTTAAGATCTGTGACTGGTATATTGAAGAACCTATAACAGAGGCCCCTCCAGTTAGTATGGGTCAAGAGGTGAAAGTGGGTGGCCTCCGAGACAGTGTGACATTGGAGTCCAGATGCTGCCCGGTCAGCCAGGCTGTTTCTCTTTGACATTAAGCCTGTGAGATTTTGGTGACCTCTGAGATGTTGAATATAAATGGGGTTTTTGTCTTTGTCTAAGGAGGGTACATGCTTGAATCATCAAAGGGGATATGGATTAGAATCTAGCCTAATATGGGCTTCAGGCAAATTGGGCAATAAGTTAACCACATATAAATTATCTGAAAACAAATTAAACATACCAGGGATGAAATCCAATGGCATCACTACAGCAAAGAGCTCTTTAAATTGGGCTGATCCTTCTATCTCATACACCTTAGAACTAACAGGTCCAGGTTCATCATTTTCCCCAAAAGAGGGATAGACAACCACTGAAGATGCCAGTTGCCCATGATCAGTAAAGACTGTGGGAGAATTAGGATCAGATTTAGATAAAAAAGAGTCTGGGAGGCATCCACTCCAATCTAGAAAAGGAGCTCATCCATCTATAGGAACCAAAATGGCAGTCAATCTCACACATGAAGCCTTCGATGGCCAGGGCTATATGCTCATTATTTCTCTGTAGCCAGGTAAAATCAATCATCCTGAAGGGAGTAACTATAGACTGAGGAACTGTTCCAAACAGTCAAATTGAAACATCCCTTCCCTTAATGATACAATGTTGGTTCTGTTCCTGCTGTACTCCGCACTCCTCCTGGTAAAAGGCCATCCATTTAAGGAACATTGGTGAGGGGAGAACAGCCTTGATCATTTCCTTCCAGTCTCTTGGGGTGAGGGCCTGGTGGGCAAGGCCCTCAAGGATGGTCTCTACTCATGGTGAATGAGGGCCATCCTCTGCCACTGCTTTCTTTAGTTCCTTAAGGTCTTGGGCTTCCCAAGGATACCAAGCTGCTGGCCAGTTGCCTCCAGGGTTAACATTGACCAGAAACAGATGGGTAGTATCCCCCAAGCCAAATTCCCCCATCCCTGCATAGGGCAGCAGTGCTGAAGGCAGCTGCTGAGGGGGAACCTGGAAGGAGTCAATTGGGAGGGTCTGAGAAAGGTAGTCTTGAAGGCAGGGCCCCACTGAAGGACCAGGGGGCCCTGCTACAGGGAAAGAGAGTCTAGAAGGCAGGGCCCCACTGGAGGACCAGGGAGTCCTGCTATAGGGATAGTAAAGGAACTCGGGGGGGGGGTTTCTATCTGGAAAAGTACTGCCCCATAATTTATGGGGGTACACTCACCCACAGACCAATTGCCTGTCAGCAGCTTCTGTCAGTAGGGTGGGTATCTCTCACACGGGGCACTAATTCTGCTGGGCAGGCTCTCTGCCAGGCAGAACCAGGCAAGAGGGAGAGAACCCAGTCCAACCAAGCCTCTCTTTCGGGGCTGAGCGGGATGGTGAGTGTCTCGGCTTGGATCTCCTGCCTCTGGAGAATAACCACCCTGAGCCAGGAGTCTGTCAAAGCAGGAACTCGTTTTAATGTATCAATCTTTTCTTTATAAAGGGCTGAGGGAGGAGGTGGAGTTTTATGCTGAGGTGAGATGATGTAGGGGGAGGGGAAAGTTGGTGAAGGGTATGGAGTGACTAATGGAATCAACTCTACAGTAACGGAATCAGTAACTCTACATCAGCATGAGCTAGGCAAAGGCAGGCTTAAGCAGGTTGTGTTGAGTCACTCCAGTATGGAAGTGACTGAGACAGTTTACAAAACTCGAGCCAGGCTCAGGTTTGTCCTTAAGGCCCAAATCAGGGCCAAATAGAGCTCAACATGTATATTTATATTCCATCTCATACTTTCAAAGAGCTTGAAATATGGTATGTATTTAACTTTAACATTCCTAAACATTTAAGTCTGTGACTTATATAAATAAATATTCAGAAGCCAAAGTGGTTAAGAATACAGTGCTTCCAGAAGACCTGGGTTCAGTTCCCAGTACCCATGTCAGGTGGGTCATGATCACCTGCAATACTGGTTCCAAAGATATCCAACTACTATGTTTTCTTTGGCCCTGTTTCTTTGTGAACTCATGCACACATACACAGAGAGAGACCCACACATGAACATGATTAAGAATAATAAAATATATCTTAAAATATCTGTAAACTTCCATATGTATAAAGTGATTGTTAATAGTTTTGACATAACTAAAAGCTCATGTACTGAAGGGTTGGGTTACAAATTGAGTTGCTATCAAGGACTGATCAGATCTTGCGAAATGTCTTGGACATAGATAGATTTAGTGAAGGTTTCTGGATCATGTAAGTAATTTATCAAGACTGAATATGTTACCAAGTATCATGGAGTCCCTCTTGCAGGCTCTTTATATTCTTTACAGAAAAATATTTTGCAAGAAGTTTGAGACATAAAGATTTTTAAAAGAATAGTAGAGGAGGCTGTAACTTGATTGCTTCCAGGAGGATGGAGTTGGATCAAAGGGAAGGAGAAGGCCATGCCTTTTAGAAATGAAATAACTACAATGAAAATCTCCAAGCTGTTGCACTGTGGGGGAGGGAGGGAGGGAGGGAGGGAGGGAGGGAGGGAGGGAGGGAGAGAGAATGAGAGGGAGAGAGAGAGAAGGAGAGGATTTTTACTTTTATAAATCCATGTTTGTTTCTGTTATTTCTGTAGAAATTTTGTCCCTGAGTTTTCTATTGTAGTAAGGAATAACAGGAAGTTCAATTTTAGTTGGTTTTTTTTTTTTTCATGACTGGCAGGCATCAAGCACATGTCTCTAGACTCAGAGACTTCACAATAGCCTTTTGTATGGGTGATTAAATTAGGATGATTTGGATCATCTTACAGTTCTAGAACTCTATAAAAGTTTTCTTATACAATCTCAACGTAAAGAGGCCCACCAGCTCAGGGACAGCACTGCTTGTGGCTAACTGGAACCTCTTACCTCCATTAGTAATCAAGAAAATGTCCCGACAGGCAGTGGTTGCGCATGCCTTTAATCCCAGCACTTGGGAGGCAAAGACAAGTGGATTTCTGAGTTCAAGGCCATCCTGGTCTACAGGGTGAGATCCAGGACAGCCAGGGCTATACAGAGAAACCCTGTCTGGAAAAAAAGAAAAAAAAAAGAGAAAAAAGAAAAAAGAAAAAAGAAAATGTCCCACAGGCATACGCACGGGCCAATCTGATTCAACTTATTTCTCAGTTGAGATTCTCTCTTCCAAGGTATGTCTCTGTGTCAAATTAAAAAGGAAAATTCGCCAACACAGAGGATTTATCGTGTTTTGTTTTGCATTTCTGGTTTTTAGTTTGGTTTGGTTTTGTATTTGATACAGCAACTCTTTATATAGCCCTGGCTGTCCTGGAACTTCTATATGCACCAGACTGGCCTCATACTTGTTGGGGGGGGGGTGCAATTATTGGGAAGTGGAATGAATAAATAAATTAATAAAAAGAAAAAGGCATGAAGACAAAATTATGTTATAAATGAAACGAAAGATAGAAATAAAGACCTCTTCCTAAGACAGCAAGAACATTTAGAGATTTACTAAGAAATGTGATTAAAACATACTTTATTATACTCTCAAAGAACATATACAAAACATGTTCATAAAGAGAACACTCATCCATTTGCTCATGGGAGTAAAAACATGTACAATCAATATGGAAATCAGAATTACAATTACTCAGAAACCTGGGAATCAATCTACCTAAAATACAACTCTATAACATTTGGGCATATACCTAAAGGTTGCCTCATCCCACTACAAGGACACTTGCTCAGCCATATTCACTGCTGCTCTATTTTTAATAACCAGAAACTGGAAACAACTTAGATGTACCTCAGTTGAAGTATGGAGAAAAATTATGTGGTACATTTTTCACAATGGAGTATTATTCAGCTGTTCTAAGAAAAAAAAATGACATCATTAAGGGCAAATGAATGGAAGCAAAAAAGTCATCCTAATTGAGGTAATCCAGATTTAGACAGATAAATACTTACTTATATGCAAATATTAGCCATTAAATAAATGTTCCCCAGCTACAATCTGTAGATCTTAAATGCCTAGGTACAAAGAGGGGTCTGGGGATTGTTTGAGAGCATGGATCTCCCAGGGATAGGGAAATAAAATGTATTTCATGAGTTAATTGGAAGTGGAAGGATGGGAACAGGAGGATCAGGGAAGGGGGAGGGGAGTTTGGGGTTAGGATGGTCATACAGGGAGAGACACAACTGAACAGCATTTGAATGTGGAATGGAAATCTAGAACAGTTGAAACTTCCTAAAATATATGGAGGGGAATTTAATGAAATTACCAAATAATGAGAGAAGACAGAACCCTGTTAAGGTTTGGTCTGCTGCTATGTATTGTAACTTCTATACCCAAAAGTCTAGGCCTATGAGTGAGTTCTCATATTTACAAACTTCTGTTGTGTAAACCTTTTTCCTTGATTTAAAAGTATTAGAAATAAAATTGGCTACAGCAAATTACTGGAGGGATTAGAGGTACATGGGTTTGGAGTTACCAGATACATTCAATCTAATAGAAGAGAAAGTGGAAAACAGCCTTGAACTCATGACACAGGAGGAAATATCCTGAACAGATTACCAATGGCACAGGTTCTAAATCAACAATTGATAAATGGGACTTCTTGAAACAGAAAAGATTTTGTAAGGCAAAGGGCACTGTCAATAGGACAAAATGATAACCTATAGATTGAGAAAAGATCTTCACTAACCCTATATCCAATAGAGGGCTAATATCCCAAATATATAAAGAACCCCAGAAGTTAGACTCCAAAAACCCCCAAATATCCCAGTTAAAAAATGGGTTACAGAACTAAACAGAGAATTCTTAACAGAGGAATCTTTAATGGCTGAGAAGCACTTATGGAAATACTCAGCATCTTTAATCATCAGAGAAATACAAATTAAAATGACTCTGAGATTCTACCTTACTACAATTAGAACAGCTAAGATCAAGAAACAGCTTGTGGGATTGTACTCTGGTACAACTACTCTGGAAATCAATCTGGCAGTTCCTCAAAAAATTTGATATAGTTCTACCTGAAGAATGAGGTAACTCAGACCCAAAAGGACATACATGGTATGTACTCACTAGTAAGTGGATATTAGCTATACTGGCTGGTTTTGTGTCAACTTGACACAGGCTGGAGTTATCACAGAGAAGGGAGTTTCAGTTGGGGAAGTGCCTCCATGAGATCCAGCTGTGGGGCATTTTCTCAATTAGTGATCAAGGGGGTAGGGCCCCTTGTGGGTGGTGCCATCCCTGGGCTGGAAGTCTTGGGTTCTATAAGAGAGCAGGCTGAGCAAGCCAGGAGAGGCAAGCCAGTAAGGAACATCTCTCCATGGCTTCTGCGTCAGCTCCTGCTTCCTGACCTGCTTGAGTTCCAGTCCTGACTTCCTCTGGTGATCAACAGCCATGTGGAAGTGTAAGCTGACTAAACCCTGTCCTCCCCAACTTGCTTCTTGGTCATGATGTTTGTGCAGGAATAGAAACCCTGACTAAGACATTAGCCAAAAGAAATAGTACAGAATACCTAAGATACAGTCCACAAAACTCAAAAAAGTCCACAAAACTCAAAAAAGTCCACAAGCTGAAGTGCCCAAGTGAAGATGCCTCAGTCCCTCTTGGGAGAGAGAAGAAAGCTATCACAAGTGGGGAGGGAGGGAGGGACCTGGGATGGAAAGTGGACTGGGGGAGGGGGGAGGAACCTGATCTGGTATTGGGTGAGGGAAAAGGACTGAAGCCCTGAGGGCTAGCAGAAAGAATAGAAATAGGCAACCTCAGGAGATAGGAGGTTGGGAGAACCCTCCAAAATGCGCCAGAAACCTGAGAAGTGAGAGACTCTCAGTACTCAAAGAGAGGGGCCTTATATGAAATGCCAGACAGTAGAGAGAGGGAACTTATAGAACCCACCTCCAACAGGAAGATAGAACATCAAGTGAAGGGTGGGGTTGCAAAGAATTACAGGGAAGGAAATGGAGAGGAGCCTGAGAAAAATAAGGTCCAGTGTCAGGTCCAAAGTGGGATCCAGCTCAAGGGGAGGTCCCAAGACCTGACACTACTACTGAGGCTATAGAGTGCTCACAAAAAGGGACCTAGCATGACTGCACTCCGGAACACCCAATAAGTAGCTGAAAGAGTCAGATGCAGATATTTATACCCAACCAATGGACAGAAGCAGCTGACCCCCATTGTTGAATTAGGGAAGGCTGAAAGAAGCTGAGGAGAAGGGTGACCCTGTGGGAGGACTCTTAATTAATCTGGAACCCCGAGATCTCTCAAACACTGGACCACCAAACAGGCAGCATATACCAGCTGATATGAGGCCCCCAACACACATATAGTAGAGGACTGCTGGGTTTGTGTTCATTCAGTGATGATGCACCTAACCCTCAAGTGACTGGAGGCCCCAGGGAGTTTAGAGATCAGGTGGGGTGTGGGGTGGAGAGGAAGTACGGGATTCGGAGCAGTCAGAGGGTAGACAGGGAATAAAATATGGAGTGTAAAAAAAAAGTTTACATCTTGAACTAAGAAAAAGAAAGACCCTTTATACCACTCCTAGATGTATACTGAAAAGATGTTCCACCATACCACAAGGACATGTGCTCCACTATGTCATAGCAGCCTTATTTGTAATAGCAAGAAACTAGAAGCAACCCATATATCCCTCAACAAAAATATAGCAGAGATTGAAGGAAAGGCTCTCCAGTGACCAGCCCAACTTAGAATCCATCCCATGAGCAGACATCAAACCCAGACACTATTACTGATTCTATGTAGTGTTTTCATACAGGAACATGGCAGTCATCTGAGATGCTCTATCAGCAGATAACTAAGACAGGGTGCATATACTTACAGTCAACCATTGGACTGAGGTCAGGGACCTTTAGAGAAGAGTTAGGGGAAGGATTGAAGGAGTTGAAGGTGATGGCAACCCCATAGGAAGACCAACAGTATCAACTAACCTGCACCCCAGGGACTTCCCAGAGACAAAGCCACCAACAAAGGAGCGTACATGGGCTGGTCCAAGGCCCCTAGCACATAGCAAGCAACTGCCTTGTCTGGCCTCAGTGAGAGAGGATGAATCTAATTGTGTAGAGACTTTATGCCTCAGGGAAGGGGGATTCCAGGGGTGTACCCCC
>JADRCC010560112.1:0-15641 GCA_019843855.1 Hylomyscus alleni
CACAGTGTAACAATCATGATAGCTGAGGACCTCAGACATTCTCATTCTCCCCAAAGCCTATCACATGAATTACCTCAGTCACCCTGGTAAGGGGACTAGATAGCTGAAGGAAATGCAGATACAGAGCCTCTGCCTCGCCTAAGGTCAGGGGCAGGATTTGTACAGATACATCTGGCCCTAGGTCCGCCATCCCTTCCCCCAAAGAAGGGAAGAGAGGACTGTTGTAGTGGGCTGAAGAGGATCTGAGATCCTTAACACCCCAAAGATACTCATGAAGATGAGTTGGTTTTTATCTTGGTTTTTCGAGACAGGGTTTCTCTGTATAGCCCTGGCTGTCCTGGAACTCACTCTGTATACCAGGCTGGCCTCGAACTCAGAAATCCGCCTGCCTCTGCCTCCCAAGTGCTGGGACTAAAGGCGTGCACCACCACGCCCGGCTCCGTTATGGCTTTCAAAGAGAACAAATCATGCAGTTTGAGTGGGAAGCATGCTTTCCTCTCACATAAAGCCTGCAGTGTCCAAGGGAGATTTAACCCACGTGTCCCTGAGTCTCTTTTCTCCCCAGTCCTGCTCTCTGCCTAGGAAAGCTGATCTGCATGAAAAGACCAATCTGTAAGAGACTCAGCAAGAGAGAGCGTCCTGACCCCTGTGTGTTTATGTACCAAGAACTCGTCCTGAATTATCACAGCTGGCTGCATCCACTAACCAAAGACCCCATCTCCTGATAAGTGGCTTTCCTCCATATAGTCAGCCTAAAACTTTTTAGTCAACGCCCTTCTCTCGGATGGTCCCTGCCTGGTGCTGGCTCCAAGATGCTACGGGAGGAGCCTAAGGGCTTCCCACCAGTCTGTGCACACTTTTGTAACTTTGTAACTTGCTGTATATGCAAAGATCCCAGCTGTGTCCTCTCTTTCCTGCTGGAAGGTAGGGCAGAATCTGTATGAGGTTCCATGATGCCACCACCATCCCTCTCCCCCCAAATGTGTCCTGCTCTCCCTCTATGTCATGTGTCACCTTAGTAACTTTGCCTGGTTGTTCTTCACTACTCTTTGCTTGGGTGGGTTTCTAACCTATAACAGGCAGAATCATCCTGAGGGGCTTGGCTGTCTCTTGGGGAGCTTGTTTCCTGGTCTTCATGTAGAATTTCTGATGTGACTAACTGGGTGGCACACTTTTACCTGGTTTCTATAACGGGTCCCTGCACAGTTACCAGTCCATGCATAGCTTGTGAACTCCCAAGTTCACAGGACATCCTTTTATACCTTCCATGTCCTGCGCCATGACCCCATTGCCCATCCCTGCTACTGTACCTGTCAGTCTCAATGATCTAGAATCTGGCTACTACTTGGTTCTTGACTAGCTACCCTGCTCCTGCATCTCATTCATTCCTGGACCAACAACCTCAGAATCTGTCTAAATGTCTCTGTGTTAGTCCTATCAGACCTCCAGTGTAGTAAAAATGTTTTATTTTGTTTTTTTCTGTCAAGATTAGGAGACTATTAGAATATTTATAGTGGAGACAAAGACAATCTATGCATATCAATGGAAGTAACTTATTTTGTAGGATTGAAATATGTGGTTTTTTGTTTTGTTTTGTTTTTTTGTTGTTGTTTTTTCGAGACAGGATTTCTCTGTGTAGCCCTGGCTGTCCTGGAACTCACTCTGTAGACCAGGCTGGCCTTGAACTCAGAAATCTGCCTGCCTTTACCTCCCAAGTGCTAGGATTAAAGGTGTGCGCCACTGCCGCCTGGCAAAATATATTTTAATCATATTACTGGTTAACAATTTATAGTATATAGGTGTATATTAGTCAGTTTTCTGCTACTCTGATGAAATGCTAGAGATAGTAAACTTAAAATGAAGAAAATTTGCTCACCTGACTGCTTTACCCTATTGCTTTGGGGATGTGGTGGCTTGGTGCATCATGGCGGAACGCGCAGCACAGGCCTGTTGACCTCAGGGAAACTGAAAGCAAAGAAAGAGACAAGGAGGTCTGACTTTGAGTATGCCCTCTAAGGGCTTGTCCCATTTCCACTCCCATACTTTACTTTATCCAGCTGTGACCCACCTCATAAAGGTTTCACCAACTCCTAACATTGCCATAGCTGGGGACCAAGACTGGACCCATGTGCCCCCAAGGGTGTACTGGTTAGTCATGACTGTCAACCGGACACAAACTAGATTTCCTTAAGGAGAAAGAACCTCAAGTGAAGAATTTCCTCCATCATATCAGACTGTGGGGAACTATCGTGATTGATGTAGGGGGACCTGGGTATTTAAGAAAGATAGCTGAGCAAGCCAATACACAGCATTCCACTAATTTCTCCCTCTGCTCCTGCGTGAGTTCCTGCCATGGCTTCCCTCAGTGATGGGTTGTAACCTGGAAGTGGAAGCCAAACAACCCCCTTCCTCCCCAAGTTGCTTTTGGTCATGACATTTATTCCAGCAACAGAGAAGGAAGCTAGAGCGCAGGAGATCCCGGATCCACACTGTACTGAGGCTCTTCACGCACTTACCCAGCGGAAGACTTGGGATATTGGCTACTTACATCAAATTCTCCTTCCTGGGTGATGGGGAGAACACCACACCCTGCAGTGAAAGCTGACGAAACATGCTGTAGGCATGGAAACACATGGATCTGAATCCAAGAGCAGAAAAAGAGGTGACATCGTTCACAATAATTACAGCTGCATGATGGTGAGCCAAGGGTTTCCTTCTGTGCTGTGACTTTGTACTCTGGTCTCTAAGGATTTTCACTAACGATGTTGTACTTCTTCCATTGAATCTGAACATACACTTATATACGCATACTCAGCCATTTCGGGCTCCTTGTGTTAAATGTTATACTAGCAGAAGGAGAGGAAGATGGTAAAATTGACTGTTGGCCCTGTTATAAATGAAGCTAGTGCTCAGATATTCAGGGCAGTGGGGAGGAGAGTGGAGGAAACCCGGAGCACCCTTGTATTGTCAGAGCATGTCATCTGTATGTCCATAGGACCTGCAGAAGCTCACAGTTTGGGCTGGGGCAACGGTTCAGTCAGTAAAGTGCTTGCCACACAGGCAGGAGGACCAGAGCTCGACCCCCTAGGACTCACATACAAATATTGGGCGAAGTGGCAACTTTGTAACTACAGCGCTGGAGGAAGAAGATGGATCCCTGAAGGTGACTGGCCAGCCAGCCTCCCCTAATCACAGGTCCCAGGTCCTAGTGAGAGAACCTGTTTTAAAAGATCAAGATGGACAGCTTGTGAGGAACAACACCCAAGGTTGACCTATGGCCTCTACATGCATAAGCTCAGAGTCCTCAAGAAAGGTTTGGGTCCCCTCACCTGGTTGAAGAGATGCTTGCTCTAGATGAAGGAACATGAATAAATAGTCACAAAAGATCATTAATCTAAGCAGGAGCCCAGAAGGTACAGAAACACAGCTACAACCTTGTCGGCATGGTATTTGTATTTTTGCTTTTTATATATAAAGTATTCTTAGTTTCATTTTGTTTTCCTTCTTTCCAGACTGTTCTGTAAGTCCTGTTGTTTGTTGATGGATAGCTGTATAGTGTTGATAATAAGGTGTATTATAGACAAACAACTGTTGCAGAGTCATGAGTGGGGCACAGACCCCGTCTGCAGACGGTATGAGTGATGAGACTGTGGGTTGGTTGTCCTAGAAGATGGGTGTCAGAGATATATCTGGTATGGTGGGAAGAAAATGGAAGCATTTATTTATTTTAAAAGTGAAAATGGCATAAGAATTTATTTGGAAGTCAAACAGATGGACTTTAAGGGGAAATTATATATATATAATTTTTTCCCCCTGATCCAGAATCTCACTCTGTAGCCTTGGCTAATCTGGAACTTGTTTTGTAGATCGGACGGGCCTTGAACTCACAGAGACCTGCCTGCTCTGCCTCCTTGCCTTCCTAGTGCTTGGGATTAAAGGTGATGCCATCATGCCCCAATGATATTTGTAAATTTTTGGTGTCTGGCATGCGTGAAATCTTTCTTTGTAGGACTCCAAGATGGGTGGAAGCAATGTTCCTTCTTGCCATGAAAGCCAGAAGAGCCACCAGGGCACAGAGGGAGGCTCAACCAACTGGATACTCAAGAACACGCAGCCGGAAAGCAGCGACATGAGTGGCCCAAGCAGCTGTAAGTTACTGAGAAGACAGAGAGAAGCCAGGACACCATCTTTAGTGGCCTGATATGACCTTGGCCATATTCCCAGATGCACAGTTTTCCTTGGCTACACTTTCTTTAGCCATTTCTTTGGCTTTGTTTACTATTCAATCTTTTCAATTGATTCCTTCTTACAACCAAGAACCCAATAGGCAGCATCATAATATTTCATTGCTTTTTTTCTTGCATTTTTAATATGAAGAATATTGTAGTGGATCATCTACAAAACTATCACCCCTGTATTTAAGATTGTTTTTTTGCTCAAGGTAGCATATCAAGCAATGGGTTTTACTGTGGCATTTCCAAACACTTGGTTCTGATTTACCCTCCTCTTTAAGACCATTTGTGGGTGCGTTTTGTATGCACAGGCGCATGCACGTGTAGGCATGCACAAGTGTACGTGTGGGTGGGGAAGTCAGAGATCTGCCTCTGGTATCAATCATCAGGTTGTTGCTCCCTTTGCAGAACTCCATGGCTACTTAGTTTTGTCATCTAGCAAACAGAAACTCTTTGACTCTTCCTGTACTCCATGACCTACTCTCATGGAGACTTTGATCCCTGTAAAAGAAGGGTAATTGAATAGTGCCATGGCAAACAAACTATTTTTAAAATAAAAATGCTTATCACATTGTCTGTGATGGGATACCAATGTAAAAGTAGGTGTCCCAATGAGAAAGCTGGAGTGGATTCCATCCCTCCCGCTGGAGTAAAGAATATGGATTTATTTGAGGGCCGAGAATCTAGCTCATTTGGTAGAGTGATTGCTCAGCATGCACAAAGCTCTGCATTGTATCTCTAAGCCACGGGAGACTGGTTGTGATGGCACAGACTTGTAATTCCAGAACTCTGGAGGTGGAGGCAGGATGAACAGAAGTTCAAGGTCGTCTTTGGCTACATAGCAAGACTCAAGGCTAGCTAGACTGCAAGAGACCCTATCTTCAAACAAACAAAAACCAAGCCGAAAAAAAAAAAAACCCCAAAACCAACTTAGATCTGGGGTGATGGCTTAATGGGTTAAGTACTTGCCATGTAAGAGTGAAGACCAGTCTGGACCCCTAGAAGCATGTAAATCCAGATACAGTAGTATGTGGGTCTGGAATCCCAGTGCCCCTGTGGTGAGATGGGAAACAGAAACAGGAGAATCCAGGAGACGCACAGGCCAGCTAGCCTGGTAGTGATGAGATTCTGACTCAAGCAAAGCAGAGGTGAAGACCAGCATCTGAGGTTGCCTCTGACCTCCACATGCATGGTGGTAGCACACGATCCGACACTCCGATCAACACTGTGCTGGCTAGGATCGTGTCAACTTGACCCGAGCTAGCACCATCAGTGAGAAAGGATCCTTGGTTGAGAAAATGCCTCCATCAGATGTGGCTATAGGGCATTTCCTTTCTTTTTTTTTTTTTCAGGTAGGGGGCATTTTCTTAATTAGTTATTGATGGGGGAGGGCCCAGCCCATTGTGGGTTGTGTCACCCTGGGCTGGTGGTCCTGGGTTCTAGACGAAGGTAGGCTGAGCAAGCCATAAAGAGCAAGCCAGTAAGTAACACCCCTCCATGGCCTCTCCATCAGCTTCTGCCTCCAGGTTCCTGCCTGGTTTGAGTTCCCGTCCTGACTTCCTTTGATGATGGATCACAGCGTTTCATCACAGCAATAGAAATCCTAACTAAAACAAAAAGAGATAGGGAGGAGGGAGAAGATAAAATCAGACTTCATGGCCGTTGTACGTTTTGACTCTCTGGGCCAGTTTTGCACTATCTTTCAGTGCAAAAGGAGGCTTGTAGGTCCCAGTGTCGGATAGGGAAGCTCTACAAATGTAGACCTGAAGAGAAATTTCTAGGTAGTCCTTTCTGTAGGACTACCTTCCATCTGTTCTTTATGATCCACAGTAAAACAGATTATGCAGTTTTCCTTAATCGCCTACAGTCTAACAATTTCCATAGTTATTAGTATTCTCAAAGCCCCTTGTTAAGTTTTTTAAGTCCCATTTTTGTAAGTCAGCCCTTAGTAGAGACGGCTCCAGCTGTCTTCCTGCATATGTCCATGTTGGCATATATTAATGTGAGAGCAAACTGCCTTTGAAAATCCCTCTGAAGGACTGCATTCCCAAGCAGAACTGCTGTGCTTTGTTACAGATCCGACATGCAAAAACTCATAAAGAATGTGAAACCATAGACTCACTGTGACATGAGACAAGAGACAATCGAATCTTTTTTTTTTTACATTTTCTTTGAATTTAATGAGTTTATATCAAAAAAATTAAGTAGTCATTTTACATCTAAGGAATAAAAACCTTTTAAAAAATACAAAGAGTGAAAGGATTCTAAAGCAAGTTTATATTTCTTTTGGCTATGGTTCTGAACAATTCGTCTCATGGTATCATATCACAGTGTGCAGTTGCATTTCACAGCAGCTGTTACAATCATCAAATTAACTCTTAAGCGAATACACTGTCAATATTGCCTCAGGGGAAACTGATATGCCTTCTATGAAAAGCTCCACAGTATACCTCAGCATCACACAAAACTGCTACCGATCACCAGCCTCACAGGAATCATCCAAGTTGGTTGGAAATGAGTCTACATAAGAATTTGATATCTAAAAGGCGAAATGTTCCATGTATTAACATTAGCAAGATCTTTACTTTTTCATTACTATGAAACATTTTAGTGGTTTTAGAGCAAAAGCTGTTGGAGCTAAAACTGTAGTCCCGAGTTTAAGCTTGTTGATACATCTTTTGCAAGTAGTTCTCAAAGTAGTCTCCCTCCCATCCCCAAATTCTGTATTGTTTCTTACAAAACTTTGGTCAAGAGTAGAAATATATTCAGGCAGATGTATATGCCATACGATAGCGAGAACAGTAAAACCCAACTATTGACCTTGGGTTTTAAAAATAGAAGGCAATTAAGATGAACTCAAAGTTACATTAAGAAAAGCTGAATAATTTTGAAAGAGTCAGAAAGGTTAAGAAAATACTGATATCAAAGTACGAATGACTACCGTGTTGAAATAGATAAAAGCTACTATATAAGAGCCTCTTTTAAAATCAAAAGGAACACATGAGTCAGGATGATTTTTCCTGTTCTACTCATGACGTTTAGTCTTTGTATTTATGAGGTTGGTTATGTTGACATCCATAGAGCATCTTACACCTGAGGAGGTCACATTCCAACTTCACAAGGTGAATCTTCCCCAGGAACCTCTGGATCCTGGTCACATCAGTGTCACTGTACAATTTCAAAGTAATGCAGTATTGCCATGATGTTATGGGGCATGAAGACATAGTCGGTATACAGTGCCATCCCCACCACCGAAGCCAGCATCGAATGCAACACAGTTCTCACCTGGGGCTCCAGCAGGTAGAGCGCAGTGGCCAGCAGGTGCTGGTAGTAGAACCTGGACATCTGCTTCCACGCTGGAGACACACCATTCCCGTCACATCCACTGTGTGCTTCCTGCAATGCAGTAGCATCAGGCTGACCCATGATCCTCTCACTTCTGCCAGTCCAATCTTTTATACTAACCACTAAGAACATGATTGCTACTCTTCATTTGAAAGCAGCAGATTTTTTTTTATATATAGCTACAGAAAATTACGAAAAGTAGTTCAGTATTTATGTTCTTAAAATATTGCTCCAGTGCCTTTGTGGAGAAAATGGAATCCTTTTGTTGAGAGGGTTAGTGAATAGGGAAGTGTGATTGGAGGTAGATTCTGAATCTCATGCCTTTTATTAGATTATTAAAGTTTTAGCAGTAAAAGGCAAATCTGAATAAACAGAAAATTGGACACGCCAGTGTATGCCATAACATGTGTTTCTTCCTAGCATTTGGCATCTTAATGTTATATTCACTTAATGGCAATGATTATGGGTAAATAGAGATTTACTTAGATTTTTACTTGGCAGAAGAACCAATTGTTTTAAGTTACGGAAAAGAAAAGAAAGCAGAGAGGGAAGTTTTTTTTGAAGCCAGAGACAGCCTCACTCTTTGTCTCCTTCTGTCATGAAGTGACGTTGACCAGGCTTTGCTCTCACAGTCTTTTCCTCCAGCCACATTAAGCAGTCCTGGTGGGGACATGGAGGAGGTTGAGCTGTGTGCCCTACCAGTTCACCACAGCTCTCAGGTTTGTGCTTAGGAAGCCAGAAGTCCAGTCACAAGGTCTTGCACCTGGACTTTGCCTAATTATAGCAGGTGACATGTTTCCTTTCTCAACAGTGTCACTTCTGATGGTGACGATGTGATTTTCCAGGTCAGCCTTTTGTCTGCTCAGAACCCACATTTCTGTCTTCTTTTCTAACTCCGAAAGAAGATGAAAAAAGAATGATATATGCCTGCTCCAGAGTTCCTTCCTGGGTTTTATCATTACAAAGACAGATTTGTGTGTCTCTTTGTGATGTGTTTTGGTTCAGTGGGTATAATAAACTCTTTGTGCATCAGACTTCTCAAAATTTTCATACCATAAATCAGAGAAAACTGACATTTTAGTCCAAATCTTTTGTATCAAAAGGCATTTAAAGATGCCATTTATAGTTAGAGTTGATTAGTGTTGCACCTCCATACTTAAGGCCGTGGTCTACCATGTCCATCTGGGTAGATCCTCTGAGCTTGACACAATATGGAGGACTCCCTTTTCTTAGAGAGTCTTCCTCTTTTCTGCCTGATCTGGGGAGCTGGACACCCCATCTTCTACCTGAGGAATGTCTCATAGTTCTCTGGTCCAACAAGTATCTGGGATTCCTGAAATATCTCACAGTACTTTAAAATCTTTTTTTTTTTTAGATTTATTTTATTATTTTATGTGTATGAGTACACTGTAGCTGTACAGATGGCTGTGAGCCATCACATGTGTGGCTGCTGTTGATCTAAGGACCTCTGCCAGCCTGCTCGCTCCACTAGCAATTTACTGCCGCTGTACTGGATGCACCAGAAGAGGGCGTCCGATCTCATTACCGGTGGTTGTGAGCCACCATGTGGTTGCTGGAATCCGAACTCAGGACCTTTGGAAGAGCAGTCGGTGCTCTTACCCGCTGAGCCATCTCGCCAGCCCTTTTTTTTTGGTTTTTCGAGACAGGGTTTCTCTGTGTAGCTCTGGTTGTCCTGGAACTCACTCTGTAGACCAGGCTGTCCTTGAACTCAGAACTTAGAACTCAGAAACTCTGTTTCATCCTTCCAGCCTCATGTGAGGTGTCATGTGGACACCCTGAGGGAGGAAACAGAGTACTCAGAACCACATCTGGCCCCCAGTACCCGTACCATAGTTTAGAAATGAAAGGCCCGGGACTGGAGAGATGGCTTAGCAGTTAAGAGCACAGATTGTTCTTCCAAGGGTCCTGAGTTCAATTCCCAGCAACCACATGGTGACTCACAACCACCTGTAATGGGATCTGATGCCTTCTTCTGTGGAGTCTGAAGATAGTGACAGAATCTTCACTTATTCACATACATAAAATAAATAGTAATGAAAGGCCCATGTAGCTTTGTGTGCACTTGTTGCTATTTTTCCAAATTAAAGTATTATGTTTTTACTACTTTAACTTAATAGTGAACATGTGATCTTTAGAAATGTTCAAATTTTCAGAAATGTCCTACTGATGTGGAAGTCCCGGAACCCTGACTTTTTTTTTTTTCCAACTGTAGTCATACTCACTGTTCAATTTATTATCAATTCATCCATCCATCTACCTATCTATGAATTCATTTATTCTTCACTCAACAATTATTTGGGAATTCTAATAAACTTTAATAAAGAACCTACAGAATAAGGGATGCAGGAAGTATAGACAGCTATGGGTGACAAAGGTAAGTAGAAGTAGACCTTCCAAAAGCAAGACAGTAAATGTGTCTCACTTCATTGTTCAGAGAACACCCAAGTCTAGACTAGTTTGGAGTGACTGTCAGACTAGCATGTGGGACCCGCTACTGACGCATCAGAAACTGTTCTCCGAACAAAAGCTGTCACAATGTTTCCTGTGGAGAGAAAAAAGACCCTTAGCAGGAGACATAGCTCTTTTGCAAGTATTTGAAAAGGAGCTTAGAAACCAGAGTGGATACGATCTTTCTCATCCTGAAGAAATGAAATGAAGAGCAGCAGGGGAACATTTGCTGAAGGAAGATTTTTGTCTGAATGTAAAAAAGAATGGTAGCCACTACTACTCAAGACCCAAGAGCTGGTGTGCAAGTAGTGAGGGCTCTGTCACTAGACACTCTCCAGAGCAGGTCATTTGGAGTTAAAGGGGACTTGGCCCTTTCAAACTGTGTGCTGGTCTCAGTATGAGCCCTAGTTAGCACATGATTGAGCAGGCTTCCCTTTATTCCCCCTATCAGATCCAGTCTCCATCTTGTTCAGTGTCCGGGGAAAGTCAGCCTCCATGATGACATCATCGGGCTTCATCTACCTCTGTTTCCATGCTCATCCAGCAGAAGGAATGTGCTGACTAGGGCCCATACTGAGACCAGCACGCAGCCTCCGCCCCCATTCAGCACCCGGCAGCTCTTTTCTCTCTCAGCTCTAGCTCTTCCTGAAATGCCAGGGTTCACAGGGCTCCATCATCCAGTTCCCTGGGTTCTTTTATAACCTTCTTAGTTCCAATTCACAACCAGCAAGATGACTCAGCCCACAGAGGCACTGGCCAGCACGTGCTAGGAGAGAACGGATTCCTGAAAATTGTCCTCTGACCGCCACATGCATCCCGTGGCACACATACCTCTCCTGGCTCCACACGCATGCACAAATAGATAAAAAAATACAGGCAACAAAAATGTAGAATTTTTGAAAATATGTAGCATCTATTTCTCTTTCCTACTCTTACACTCTTAAAACCTGGGTTGACTTTAGGAGCTGTCTTGACGAGTGGAAGCTGGGATAATGGTGTTGCTGGGCCGGGGGCCTGCAGCTTTGCATCTTCTGTGCTCACCCTCAGGGGATCATGAACCAGTCATGCTTGGATTTTAGGTCAGCCCCTGATTTAACTGGCCCTCTGATCCATCGGCTGGTCTGTTCATGTATTCCAGATGGCTCGTGCAGAACAACACAGGCAACCCACTATCAAAAGAGACGCCGCTGCTGTTTTAAGCAGGCCACCTTGGGCCGTTGCTATGCAGTGAGTCCTTAACAGGGATGACTCAGTTTTAAGTATCTCACCTAGGATGACGGCCATGCCTTCTGTCTCTTGCTGGGACACTGGCTGCGGTCCTGTGGGCATCTGCTTTTAATAGACTCGTGGGACCTTCTCTAATCACAGGATGGGAAAGACAGGCAAATCTCTGCTTTATTTTCCTATTTTGTTGAGGTGTATAAGGAAAAAAAGAAAAGGAAGTGGGATGTGTTATCTCAGGTCTCCGAGAAGCCTACGAGGCTCTTAGATGCTTAGGGAGGGCACTAGCTTAAGTTTCTCTTCCAGCCTAATTTCCTGAACTGCAAGCATCCATCAATACAGATGAAAGGAAGCAATTTGGAGACCAACCATAGACAGAGTGTGCTTCCCATGTTTTTGCCTCAGTAGTAAGGACTAAGGTTTGAGGACTGCTGAACTGACTTTCTTGGTATTGGCTACACGATGTAAGGTACAATATCTCCTTCCCCTGCTCCCAACCCTGTCTGCCTTCTTGAGACTTTCCTACCGTTTGCTTTGAAAACATTTTAGGAAACTGCTGAAAATGGTTTAAAAAAAAACAAAACAGCAAAACAAAACAAAAACAAAAAACCAGAAACACTGCATTTCAGACAACTCTATAAATGTAAACTTCAGTTTCCATTTCACCTAAAATAATTAATGGTAATAATTTAGTGTTTCTTAGTTTTCCCCTACTTTTGCCCCACACTTATGGAGCATTTTAATTTTATCTGTGTTGTAGCAATGATATAAGTGGCTATAATAATCCTCATCCCGTAATGAACATGCACTTCTAATAAGGGATTCCTATCTAATTTAATATTTTGAGAGTTGCTCATCCTGCAAAGCTATCATTAGTTTTAAAGTTTGGGGAGACAATAAACATGACCATGAATACAAATAGTACACTGTACTCATTTGATTTTTATTTTTTTTAGTTCAAGTATTTTAGGATTATCGGGAAAAATCATGCCTATAGATATGGGAAAGAAGAGTCTGTCTCCTTCCTTCGCACAGGTAGCTGTGTGGTGTATGTGCTGGTGTACACAGAAGTGTGAAGGACAGATGTAGCCATCAGGTCTCTTTTGTTGTTTACTATATTGTTTTTTTTCAACAAGCTCGCTTGCTGCACCTGGAGCTTGAGACTGTCTAGGCTGCCCACCCCACACTTTGGGTTGCAGGCAGCTGTCTGTGCCTGATTTTCATGTGGACGTTCAGGATATGAACCCGCATCCTCGTGCGTAGGGAAGAGACACTTGCCTGAACCGTCCGCACAGCCCAGCTCTCTTCTGATCATTCAGTGTATGCTTACTATCATCTACATACATTAAGGTTTCCATTTTGTTCCAAAAATTTTTTTTTCCAGAAAAGTATAATTCCTTCTGGATATTTATCATAGTCCTATGTTAGGTGATTCATGCCTAAGAATCTAAATCATTGGAAAAGCAAAAGAGATTTCCCCCCCTTTTTTTTCCATAAGAAAGAAAATAATCATAATAGGTGAGATCACTGGGTGTCTCTGCCCCACCCCTCTGACACCCTCAGCATCACCGGCTGCTTTGAGGCGTTTCCTTGTGTTTGGTTTGTTTGAATGCCAGCCTGGCCTCACATTTGCCATGTAGCCAAAGATAACCTTACACTTCTGATCCTCCTGCTTCTACCCTACACGGTATAGTTGTTTTATGCGGTGCTGGACATTGGACCAGGACATCTTACACGCTTAGCCAGCAGTCTACCAACTGAGCGACATTTTCAGTCCTTGTCCTGTCCTGTACTTTGTAACGTGTTCAGCAATGCCTCTGACCTCGCAAGCAAACATATCTTGAGACATCTCAACTCTAGCTGGGAATACTAAGCTGAAGAAAGGACATTTAAAGGAGACCCAAGTGAATTGCAGTTCTGGCCAATCAAGGCAGTTTCTCACTCGAGTCTTCCTTAAACACTTGCAAGAGGCTCATTACTTTACAGCCTTTCTTTTTTTCTTTTTTCTTTTTGTACAGAAGGATAGTTTATTGGGGGTGGGTGCATCAATCCTTCTTGGCCGCCGCCTTCCTCATGGCTGCCAGCACGTTGCTCAGCTCCTCCCCGCTTTCTCTTGGCGTGGATGTGCGTGCTCATCCTCTTGATGACAAGTTGTGCACTTGTCCTTGGACACTTTGAGCAATGACATGGCGGGCCTCTGGTAGGGCGCAAAGCCGCACACCTCCCGAGTCACATCCCGCACGAAGTTGGTGTGCTTGGTGAGGCGCCCTTGGAGCCTCTGTCTCAACTTGCTGACGTTCTTTGTTACATTGTGGCCCCCATTGAGGCTCTAAGGCCCTGGGGTAGCTTGGGACTGTGGCTGCTGCTCTCCGATGGCAGCTGGGAACAGGAAGACTTTACAGCCTTTCAAACACAAGGGGAATGCACACTTTACTCCTCAGTGGACTAATTTGAGGCTAAGTCATGTTAATGATAAATTTAAATGAGCGGTAGTTCTAGCAGGGAGATAGGGTATCATGACGTTACTTACCGTCAGATAGGAGTGTGGGTGAAAGGCTAGGTACCTGTTTCCCGCCATGTCTTGTCTTGTCTTGGATGTATCTCCAGCCATCTTCTCTGAAGCATCTTTAAGCTGTCTCATTTTTCATAAGGTTTCCTTTGTCAGCCTCCTAGAGCTTGTCTTACGTTGAAGAACAAACTGAATTTTCAGCTCAGCAAACTCCTATAACAGAGCCATACCCCATCATCAGAAAGTACTATAAAGCTTGTCCTGCGCATGAAGAGTCTCCTGTTACTTCTAGAAAGAACACAGAGGAGACAGTAGTCCAGAACACAAATGTCTTGTGGTCCCTTGTGTTTTCTAAGAGTGCTTCTATTTGTATGCTTTTTAAAAAGTTTGGGGAAAAAAATCGAGCTTTAATTAAATGTTTTAGTTATAAAATATTATTCTTATTGCATATTGAAGTGGCATTGATGGGGCTGCAGTTGTTTGCGTCCTGCAGTATTTTGTAGTGGGAGACACAGAACACAGAAGGAACTAATCTATGCTTGACCAGTCTCTGGTTCAGATCTGTAAACAGTTGCACGTCCATGTTGAAGGATCGGACAACGAAGGTTTAGAAGCAGCAGGATATACTATTTGGTTGGCAAACGGTAAAAGAGAAACTGTGGGAAGGTGGGAGACAGGAAGGAAAGCAGGGAGCGGGCGGCAGTTCAAGCGGACATCTTTGACATAAGCCTGTATGGCTAATAACCCAGAGGCAAGAAGGTGAAGGAAGGTCGAGTCAGTGGGAGGATGGGGCTGGGAAGCAGGTGAGCAGAAAACCCCTTTCTCAATGTCTATTCTGTAACAATGTAGCAAGTGTTCCCAGCTCCTCAGGCAATGGAAAGTTTATCCTGCGAGTTAGGAATTCTAAGCAAGTGAACAGACCAGCTATAAACCCCCAACATTTTTCCTTTTGTGTAGGCTACCGTATTCACACAGCCAACCAAAGATTTCCTACTAAGAAGGTGAGTTGATAGGTTCTTTCAGCAACCTAAATGAGTGGACACTTTCCACAGGCAGCTAATTAACTCACTCTAATGCTTGTAACTGAATCCACTCTTCGGTGGGTGACCTTCCTTTACTGTCTCATGATTATATGCTGTGGAACTGAGTCGAACGGCAGATGCACACAATGTAGGTTAATAACACAAAGTCCTAAAGTACGCACATTCAGGAAAACTGTGACAGATGGACTATGTGACTAGGGCACTATTAAGCATACCAGGACAGAAGGGTGGGAAGGACACACCTCAACAGGCTTTGGTCGGAGGCTTTGGTTGTCTCCCAGGGCACGAGATCCTCCCTATACTAGCAACCTATGAACATAGACCACTTACTGTGAATCAGCAATAAAGGAAATTTGGGGTAATGGCCCAAGGACCTGGAGTTAAAGGATTAGACAGCAAAGAGGCAGTGTGTGTGGGTCCTGGTGACACTGGTAAGAAATGAATTTTTGAGCGCCTGCAGCTTGCAACCAGCAGATTCAGCCTGACCCTTCACCCTGCTGGCTTGCTCCTGCTGGCTTGCTGTACCGCGTGGTCCACCCCCAGGGAGACTCCAGTCTTCAGTTCTCTCTGCTCGTTTTGTTGTTTGTTTATGTTTTTTGGTTTTTTGTTTTTGTTTTTGTTTTTTTTGAGACAGGGTTTCTCTGTGTAGCCTTGGCTGTCCTGGAACTCACTCTGTAGTCCAGGCTGGTCTCGAACTCAGAAATCCGCCTGCCTCTGCCTCCCTAGTGCTGGGATTAAAGGCGTGTGCCATCACCGCCCGGCAGAAATATAGATGAGGCTGTGGCATACTTATTTTGTGTGTGTTTTGTTTTGTTTTGTTTT
>JADRCC010560116.1:0-10848 GCA_019843855.1 Hylomyscus alleni
AAAGACACTTCAGGAGTGCTAGTGTTTCCTTGATCAGCAAAACGAGAGAATTAGACAATATCAGACCTTAGAATTTTAGGCTATAAAAGATCTAAAAGGAGCAGTGGCTCAATATGGTCCAAACACCCCATTTATGCAGGCATTATTGGACAATGTAATAGAGTCAAATTTAACACCTCAAGATTGGAGAACTTTATGTAAGGCTATACTGTAAGGAGGTGATTTTTTTTTTTTACTTTGGAGTTCAGAATGGCGGAAAATCAGCAAAAGAACAGCTGTGCAGAATGCTCAGTCAGATCATCCAGAATGGAATCTAGATATGCTCCTGGGGGAAGGGCAGTATGAAGGAAATGCTAGGCATATTGAGTATCCTGTTGGAATATATGCACAAATTGTGATGGCAGCGAGACAAGCTTGGATTCAATTATGTACAAAAGGTGAGATTAATGGAAGTCTAGCTGCCATGGGGCCATGAGGCTGCATCCAGCCAAGGAAATTCATCTTTAAACTTTTCAGGGCAACCCCAGGAAGTACAGGGTTGGACCTCTGTTCTACCTACCACACAGTATTAACACCAGAAATGAGAGTTCAAATTCTACCTACTGGAGTCTTTGGGCCTTTTCCCACAGAGACTTGGGGATTGCTTATAGGGAGAAGTAGCTCAATTGTGAAAGGATTGCAGATTTATCCAGGTGCTATTGATGGTGATTATCGGAGGGATTAAGATTATGGCTGCTTCACCTGGTGGTGTTATTACAGTACCTGCTAATCAGAGAATTGCTCAGCTTATTTTAATCCCTCTGTATCCAATGCCTTCTAATTTTGTTAAAAAGGAGAAAGAACAAAGTTGTTTTGGTTCTTCTGATGTATACTGGGTACAATCTATCACTAGCAAAAGACCTAATCTTAAATTAATTATTGAAGGAAAAAGTTTTGAAGGTTTAATAGATACTGGAGCTGATGTGACTATCATTAGAAGACAAGACTTGCACTCAACCTGGGCTTTGTCTGAGACAATAACTCATCTCCAAGGAATTGGTTATGCCAACAACCCAAAACGAAGCTCTAAGCTTCTAACCTGAAAAGATGAGGAAGGTAATTCAGGACAAATTCAACCTTAAGTTATGTCAAATCTGCCTGTTACTCTGTGGGGAAGAGATCTGTTGTCACAAATGGTCTTGTCTTGTGCAACCCTAGTGAAATAGCTAATAAGCAGAGGCCAGAACAGGACATTAGAACATGTGGAGGCCCTAAGCCTCATCCTAATTGTTGGGTCCCTCCCTTCTGCCTCAACTCAACGACTCCAGAGTCTACAACCAGAGACCGCCAGCTCACGCCCGCTGTGCCCAAAACAAAGGACTGCTCTGAGTTCCGCCTTCGAGATCTGCTGGTTGGCACATATGTTGGCTGGGGACATTGTTGGGTATGGACGGACTGACTGCTTGGGGACATCTGCTGTTGGCCTCCTCCCCCACCACATGTTATGCCTCTGGCCTGTCCCTGGAGCCGAGATCTACGGGACGTCCTGGGCTGATGCCTGAAGAGGGGGGCACACCTGACTTTCCTTTGACTCTTTCCTGACTCCTCCCAAATTGTTTATGTTATGCAAATGTCATTGTAACCCAGTGATTCGAATTTTGCTTTCCTATAAATACTAAACCCCAAAAAGTAAAGTGGGAAGCCTTGATTGGGACACAACTTGGCTTAGTGTTCTTTTGTTCTCGAACTCTGTATTTCAGGTTTTTCCTCCCTTCAAGAGAGAACCCGGTTCATGAAACTGCAGGACAGTTTCACTAATAGTAAAGGTTCAAAGTAGTTTCCATGATGGCCACTATCTTGCCTGCGCCCCATGCAGATAAAATTCAATGGATTAATAATATTCCAGTTTGGGTTGATCAGTGGTCTTTATCTCAAGAAAAGATAGAAGCTACTTCTTTGCTAGTGCAGGATCAATTGGAAGCAGGACATCTGAAGGAATCCAATTCCCCATGGAATACACCAATATTTGTCATCAAGAAAAAATCAGGTAAATGGAGATTGTTACAAGATCTAAGAAAGGTAAATGAAACAATGGTAGTTATGGGAGCCTTGCAAACTGGACTTCCATCTCCAGTGGGAATTCCAAAAGGATATTATAAAATAGTTATGGATTTAAAACACTGTTTCTTTACAATTCCTTTGCATCCTGAGGACTCTGAGAGATTTGCTTTTAGTGTTCCATCTGTTAATTTTAAAAACATATGAAAAGATATCAATGGATAGTCCTTCCTCAGGGCATGGCTAATAGTCCTACATTATGTTAAAAATTAGTGGCACAAGTCATTAATCCTATAAGGAAAAAATGGCCAATGATATATATTGCCCATTACACAGATGATGTCCTATTAGAAGGAAAAAATCCTCAGGATGTACTTTTATGTTATAGAGACTTACAAGTTGCCTTAGCTGAAAAGGGACTGCAGATAGCTCCGGAAAATGTGCAAACTCAGGATCCATATTTAGGATTTACACTCATGGATCAATCTATTATTCCCCAAAAGATAGTTATTCGTAGAGACAGATTAAAAACCTTAAATGATTTTCAAAAATTACTAGGTGATATCAATTGGCTTCGTCCCTATCTAAGGCTTACTACAGGAGAATTGAAACCTTTATTTGATATTCTCAGAGGTAATTCTGATCCAAATTCTCCTAGATTTTTAACTAAAGAAGGAATGTCAGCTTTACAGCAGATAGAAAGAGCTATTGAAAATCAATCTGTTACTTATATAGATTGTTCTTTACCCCTGCATTTGTTAATTTTCAACATAACTCATGTTCCTACAGCATTGCTATGGCAAAAAGCACATTTCATGTGGATACATTCAAGGGTATCTCCTAAACGTAATATCTTGCCATATTATGAGGCAGTAGCTCACATGATCATGCTTGGTAGAAAGCAAGCACTGTCTTATTTTGGAAAAGAACCAGATGTTATCATTCTGCCTTTTACTTTAGATCAAGATTCCTGGTTAAAACAGCATAGCACAGATTGGTTGCTTGCTCAGATAGGATTTCAGGGAATTATAGATAATCATTATCCTCAGGATAAGCTGATAAAATTTTTAAATGTGCATGAAGTGATATTTCCTAACATGACTTCTTTACAGCCTTTGAGTAATGCCCTTGTGATATTTACTGATGGCTCCTCTAAAGGACGAACTGGATATCTTATGAATAATCAACAGGTAGTCATAGAAACTCCTGGTCTCTCAGCTCAGTTAACTAAGTTAACAGCAGTATTAAATGTGTTTCAGGCTGTGACTGATGCTTTCAATCTTTTCACTGATAGCCTATACGTGGCACAATCAGTTCCTTTGTTAGAAACATGTGGTACATTTAATTTTAATACTACAACAGGATATTTATTTTCATAATTGCAAAATGTCATTCTTACACAAAAAAATCAGTTTTATATTGGTCATATACGAGCTTATTCTGGTCTTCCTGGAATTTAGGGGTAAATCCAAGAGACCTTATGCCCAATCATATTTGGCAGATAGATAGAACTCATTATGCAGAATTTGGAAAGCTTAAATATATACATGTCTGTATTGACACTTGTTCAGGATTCATATTTGCTTCCCTGCATTCAGAAGAAGCCTCTAGAAATGTAATTGATCATTGTTTACAAGTCTTTAATGTTATGGGCTTATCTAAAGTTATTAAGACAGACAATGGGCCAGCTTACTCTGGCAAAAATTTTATGTCATTTTGTAAAGAATTTGGCTCAAATATAAAACTGGAATCCCGTATAACCCAATGCGGCAAGGGATTGTTGAATGTGCACACTGCACTCCTAAAATTGGCTTTTGAAAACTAAAGGAGGAAATTTGTATCCTCCTAGATCTACAAAAGCACACCTTGCCTTTGTGTTATTTGTTTTGAACTTCCTGCAGACTAACACCAAAGGTCAGTCCACTGTGGACTGACACTGGCATCCTAACACTTCAAGTTCGTATGCCATGGTGAGATGGAGAGATCCACTCACTAATACCTGGAATGGCTCAGATCCTGTTTTGGTTTGGGGCAGAGGGTCTGTGTGTATTTTTTCTCAGAAGGAATATGGGGCACGGTGGCTGCCTGAAAGATTGGTCCATCAGGTGGATGCAGGTCCACAGCCTTCTTAGTAAGTGTGCTTAAATGCACTGCTGAAAAAAATCTTTTTCTTTGTTCTTTTGTTTTTGAGCTGACAGATTTTTCTGTCACTCTGGAAATGCCAGCTTCTTCTGCTTAATTCAAATTCACTTGCTCATGCCTGAGCTAAAGTTTGGTTACTCCTACATCATTTAGGCCTTTCAGGCTAGTACAATCCTGGAGTTTTCAGCCTGATGTTACTAATCTGCAACTGAATTGAGGCCTGTTCTCAGCAAAGGTTCCCAGAGTCAGAACTGGTATTTTGCAACTCAATCAGGTGCCTACACTCATCTCCACCATGCTGGCGTGCAGTTTTAGGAGGACTTCAGATAAGATGGCTTCCAGAGAGACTGTTTTAGCTTGTGGACATTGCAGGCAGTAAAGGCATGTCTTGACATTAAATGAATGGGAATGAGATGCATTTTGAGAACCTGTGTTCAGTAGTTAGGTTTCTGGCAAAGAAATCAACCTAAGACAGAGGCATGTGCCGAGTGGCTGTGTTTTGAAAAAACATGAAATGAGCCGGTTTGTAGAATTCAAACTAGATGCACGTGATTTTCTATGACAGGTAAGATATTTTGCCAGTAGATGTTATACTGCAGGTGAGATTCACCAAGGCACTGTGAAAATTCCTGTAAAGAACTGTGATATATGATTATGCCTTAGTCCTGCTATTTTCTGAATAAAAAGGGAGGAATTGTTACCTCCCCCTTCCCCTAAGCCATCGGACTTCTGGCAGTCTCTGCTTGGAGGCTACCACCTGGGGAGCTAAGACAAATCCTCTCTGCAGACTGTCATTTCGTCTTTGAAGAAGCTGCCTGAGCACACCCACTGCCTGAAGGTCTTCCAAACCTGGGGACTTTGGCACCTGAACCTTTTTTGCAGTGTTTATGTTATGCAAATATCATGTAATCTAGAGATTTGGTTTTGGTTTCTCCTGTGACTATAAAAATGCTGGCTTATCTAAGTAAAGTGAAGAATTGATTGGGCTATTTCAACTTGACTTGATGATTTCTCTTTGCATTTCGAATCCTCTATTTCAGGTCCTTTGGTCCTTCCCCTGAGAGAACCCAGTTTTGTGAAACTACAGGCAGTTTCACTTGGAAACCAATGCTAAATGCCAGCCTATTAGTTTACTTGAATTCAAACTTAGGTCAGGTTCTCTGAAAATGGAATCTGAACTTACAAGATTTGATCTCACACTGTCTGCAGGCTACAAATACAAAGTAGAACCCTGTGAGCTTTGGGGAGGTTGAGGGCTGGGAGGTGTGCAGCAAACTGGAACTTGTGCAGAACCTGGATGTCATTCCTAGACACAATATCACCTTGACTCTGGGCAACAACAAGTTATCCAAGTTCCTAAGATGATCCAGTATTTATGGTGTGTCAGAAACCAGAAACCTTGGGCTGGAGAGATGGCTCAATGGTTAAAAGCACTGACTGCTCTTCCAGAGATCCTGAGTTCAAATCCCAGCAACCACATGGTGGCTGATAACCATCTGTAATAAGATCTGATACCCTCTTTTGGTGTGTCTGAAGACAGTTACAGTGTACTTATACTGTGCCACCTCTAAAGTCTGTCTGCATTCTACTTCTCAACCAAACCATCAGATTGTAAGCCTTTTTTGGCAAGCTTCTGTTTTGTTTATTTTGTTTAAGCTCTTCTGATATTTTTCCATGAATGGCCATGATGCCACCGAAGCTGCTGAACATCTTTAATCACAAAAGCACATGTGTAGCTTAAGGCCACTGTGGTGGCCTTCTTTAAAGGAAGAAAGAGGGAAAGAAAGAAAAGAAAGAAAGAAACCAGAAACTTGAACCAGATGAATGATTCATTGCAATGGATGTTTGCATTTAAAGCTGTTTGGAGGAAAATATACTGTGTGACACACTGCAATTTCCAAAGCCACTATTATGAAGAAACATGTGATGGAGAGCTGGGAAAGATGGAGGAACATAGCTGTGGCGAGAGACAAAATTAGAGACTCAATGGCAATGACAGGTGTGAAAGAAGGTCACTGTGGGCCATGAAGATATCTAGGTCCCTGGTTCTGCTGTAGCCAGGGGCCATGTTGATGTCTAAAGCCCATGTTGCAGCCAAGGGTCATGTTTATATGAGTAGTCTGTCCAGTCACCTGGGGACATGCTGATTTCAGGGGTCTGTGTTGCAGCTGAGGCCCATGTTTGGGTCCATGATCGTGCTGCAGCCAGGGCCTGTGTTGTCCATGGCATGTGTTACATGCCATGCAATTGTCCATGGTCTGTGCTGCTGAAGAGAGCTATAACAGTGTCTGTGGATGCTATGTTCATGTCCATAGTCTGCCACCAGGGACCATGCTGAGGGTCATGGCATGTGCTGATACCAGGAACCACGTAGATATCCATGGTCAGTGCTCTCACCAGAAACCAAATGGAAATTCATGATCCATGCTTCCACTGCCTGTAAAGAACTGGGAAGCTACTTTTGTAGTGGTGTCAATGTCCACAGACTCACAGTCAAGAAAGAAATGTAGGAAGTTTTAGAGACTGCCTCTACCTCTACCCACCCCACCCAACATAAAAAGGAATCACAGAGACAGGAAACCAAGGAAGAGAATTCTTAAAGGTTTTGATGAGTGTGCTGAAGGGGTTCTCTGGAACTGAGGTCTTCTGGCAATGATGTAAATGGAAAAAGACTCAGTTTTCTTTAAGGGGCTGGCTACTGGGAGATATGAACATACTTCACTGGGTATATAGGTAACACAAATTAGACTTGGGTGGTCTTATGTAAGGAGTGGGAGGTTATGAGTGTGAGGGGCAGAACTTGGAGTACTGGGAAGTGAGTATGATTGAGGTACATGATATGAAATTCCCAAATAATTAACAGAAATATTATGAAAATAGATTGGCAATGTGGGCAAGTTTCTTGGACATTTATTTGTTAATGACTGATGTGAGCAGGCCCAACATACTTATAGCAGTGTCACCCCTGGGCATATGTCCCTGAGTTGTATAAAATAGCAGGCTAAGCTAGCTGTGAGGAGCAAATGGTAAGCACTATCCTTCCATGGCTTCTGCTTCACTTCCAGCCTTCAATTTCCTACCTTGAGTTCCTGACCTGATCTCATTAAGTGATGGAGTGGAAGTTAAGATTTTTCAATCTATAATAAACCCTTTCCTTCTCAGGTTGTATTTAGTTTTGGAATTTTATTACAGAAATATAAAACCACAACTAAGGGTAAAGAAGGCAGGGCTGCGTTTGAGAAACCAGACCATGAAGCTTTGTGCTTCCTCTTTCCAGCCAGTGCAGAGCGATGGGCATCTCTCGGGACAACTGGCACAAATGCCACAAGACCGGGGGTAAGAGAAAGCCCTACCACAAGAAATGGAAGTATGAGCTGGGACAGCCTGCTGCCAACATTAAGATTGGCCCTCACCGCATACACACGGTCTGAGTTCGAGGAGGCAATAAGAAGTACTGTGCCCTGAGATTGGATGTGGGGAACTTTTCCTGGGGCTCTGAGTGTTGTACTCAAAAAACGAGGATCATTGATGTTGCCTACCATGCATCCAATAATGAGCTGGTCTGCACCAAGACCCTGGTGAAGAACTGCATTGTGTTTATTGGCAGCACACTGTATCGGCAGTGGTACGAGTCCCACTATGCACTGCCCCTGGGCTGCAAAAAAAAAAAAAAAAAAAGAGGCCAAGCTGACTCCTGAGGAGAAAGAGATTTTAAACAAAAAACTATCAAAGAAAATTCAAAAGAAATATGACGAAAGGAAAAAGAATGCCAAAATCAGAGTCTTCTGGAGGAGCAGTTCCAGCAGGGCAAGCTTCTCGTCTGTATTGCCTTAAGACCAGGCCAGTGCGGCAGAGCAGATGGCTATGTGCTCGAAGGCAAGGAACTGGAGTTCTATCTGAGGAAAGCCCAGAAAGGCAAATAAGCCTCATTCATAGTGTAATAAAGGTGTTTGCTGTTCTATTAAACACACACACACAACTAAAACAACTGAGGTCTTCTAGCAGTGATGTAAATGGAAAAAGACTCAGTTTTCTTAAAGGGGCTGGCTACTGAGAGATATGAACATACTTCAGTGAGTATATAGGTAACACAAATTGGACTTGAGGTAGTCTTACGTAAGGAGTGGGAGGTTGTGAGGATGAGGGACAGACCTTGGAGTATTGGGAAGTGAATATGATTGGGGTACATGATATGAAACTCCGAAATAATTAATAGAAATATTATGAAAATAGATTGACAATATGGGCAAATATCTTGGTTTTTGTTTCTTATTTTTGTGCCCTGCACTTTACTGAAAGTGTTTATAAGATCTAAGAGTTCTCTGGTGAAGTATTTAGGGTCTCTTAGGTACAGCATCATGTCATTCACAAATAAGCACATTATACTTCTTACTTTCCTGTTTGTGTCTCTTTTAGTTCCTTCATTTGTCTCACTAAGCCCGATATAACTTCAAGTAGTATATTGAATTGTAGTACTATAAAACATAAATATCCTTTTGTTGTTCCAAAACTTAGTGTGAATGTTTTTTTTCTCTACCTTTAACTTGAAGTGCTATTTTTTCCTATAGCTTTTTCAATTGTTCATCTATTGCTTTTAGTAATACTTTTACTCTTATATATTAAAGTCTTTAATGTGTTGCAGTTGTATCTTGGTTTGCTATATACAGTCCTCTTTTTAGACAGGGTTTCACTGTGTGGAATTCACTATGTAAACCAAGCTGGTCTCAAATTCAAAGAAGCTACTTGGGCTGGAGAGATGGCTCAGCCATTAAAGGCTAGGCTCACAACCAAAAATATAAGAAGCTACTTGTCTCTTCCTCCCAAGTGCTGGAGTTAAAGGTATGTGCCAGCCCATCAGCCTCTTTATACAGCCTTTACTGTACTTAGATAAGTTTCTTCCATTCCTAGTTGTGGTGGTTCAAATGAGAAATGTCCTCTATAAGCTTAAATATTCAAATAATTAGTCCCCAATTGGTACCACTATTTGGGCAGGTAATTTATTCTTGCTGGAAAAAGTACATCACTGGGGATGAGCTTGGAGAGCTCATACCTTCACCTTGAATTTGTCCTCCCTGATTCATGCTTGTGGTTGAGAATATAATCTCTCAGCTTCCTGTTCCAACCTCCATGACTGCCTGTTGTAATATAGTTCCAGAAGTTACCACACAAACCACACAAACACCAATCTCTGTCAGATAGGAATACTATATTAAACATACATCCCCTTCCAGTTTCCATCAGCACCCTAGAACTAACCCTGTCCCAGACCTGTCTGCACCCAAACCTGCCAGGAGAGAGCTTATCCCTCAGGAGTGCTTTCATTCCTAAGTTCACAGGTAATACCACCACTATTGTTCCACTAAGTGGCCAAAGAGGGACTTACCAGGAGCCCACTGGGAGCCCACAAGAACTGTGGAGCAGCTGGGGAAAGGATCCTTCTGGTTTCTATCTGAGCCCCAGAGTGTAGCTAACCCTGGGCCACAGATCTCTGTACCCAAATCACCCCCCTAAGAGAGCTGGTCTCCCAGGAGTGCTGACACACCTAAGATCACAGGCTCAAAGGCTAACAGGATGGAAGGATAAGCTACAGTCAGAGACAGCAAAACCAACCTATGCCAGAGATAACCAGATGGCCAGAGGCAAGCACAAGAATCTAAGCAACAGAAACCAAGGTAACTTAGCATCATCAGAGCCCAATTCTCCACCACAGCAAGTCCTGAATACCCCAACACAACAGAAAAACAAGATTCTGATTTAAAAATCACATCTCATGATGATGATCAAGTGCTTTAAGAAGGACATAAATAACTCACTGAAAGAAATACGGGCGAGCAGAAGTAAACAGGTAGAAGCAAGCCTTAAAGAGGAAACATATAAATCCCTTAAAGAAATACAGGAAAACACAATGAAATAGGTGAAGGAATTGAATAAAACCATTGAGGATATAGAAATAGATCTGGAGACATGGCTCAGTGGTTAAGGGTACTGACTGCTCTTCTAGAGGTCCTGAGTCCAATTCCCAGCAACCACATGGTGGCTCACGACCATCTGTAATGGGATTTGATGCCCTCTTCTGGTGTGTCTGAACAGCTACAGTATATTCATATACATAAAATAAATGAAAATGGAAATAGAAACAATAAAGAAATCATAAGCGGAAACAATACTAGAGATAAAAATCATAGGAAAGAGATCAGGAGTCATAGATGCAAGCAATCAACAGGATGCAAGAGATAGAAGAGAGAATCTCAGGTGTAGAAGATACCATAGAAAAGATTAACACAACTGTTGAAGAACATGCAAAAAGCTCCTAAAAACATCCAAGAAATCAGGACAAAATGAGAAGACCAAACCTATGGATAATAGGTATAGAAGAAAGTGATGATTCCCAACTTATAGAGCCAGTAAATATCTTTAAACACAATTATAGAAGAAAACTTCCCTAACCTAAAGAAAGAGATGCCCATAACCATACAAGAAGCCCACAGAACCAGGTGGTGGTGGCACATGCCTTTAATCCCACCACTTGGGAGACAGAGGCAGGTGGATTTCTGAGTTTGAGGTCAGCTTGGTCTACAGAGTGAGTTCCAGGAAAGCCAGGGCTATACAGAGAAACCCTGTCTCAAAAAACCAAGAAAAGAAAAAAGAAAAAGAAAAAAGAAAAAAAAA
>JADRCC010560123.1:0-10980 GCA_019843855.1 Hylomyscus alleni
AAAAAAAAAAAAATACCTTGTCTTTGTTTAATGGAAAAATAAGTGGATCAACAAAGACCAAGATGACCCAAATTCCATCACAATTTGACAAAAGTAACTGAAAGTTAAGTTAAAAGAAGCATTTTGAAGTAAATGGAGGGGCTTCTTCAACATTGGCTAGTATAACTTGTTTATGAAACAAGGGTTTAGTTGCTCTGCTTAGGCAGTCATGGGGAGGCCCCATGGTAGATCATGAGTTAAGTACACAAGACATATAAAGCCTGATTCATAAGAAATATTAAATATGAGTCTTTTCTATCAACTACTTGGAAAACTTGTATTTAAAACAAGGAATTAAAATCTGTTTATCTACCCCAACTTATAAAAGTTTTTTTATTTTTTTCCAACCAAATCTTTTAAGTATAACTATCCCCAAAACATGGGACAATCTTTGGTTGCACAAAGGCCCAAGGCTGCATTCTAGAAATTTCATAGCCTGGACCCTTTTCCCCTTGAAGCTTTGACTCCTTTTCCCTTCCTCCTTCATTCCTTACGTACCAATTTTTTTTATGAATGCCCAAATGAATAAAACTGTGAGGTAGCAGCTCAGCCAATGGGGAAAAATAGAGTTACTGCCTGAATAAGAATAAATATCAAGTACACTTCTTGTCAATGTGTTTGCTCTTTGGGGCACACACTCTGGATCAAGTATTAGCATTCTGTCTAAACTCTATGTGGCGAGCATGTAAGGCCAAAAAAGCCAGGTAGAATTTTAAAAGTGAATATTAAGTGACATATTAAAGAACATATAAGGCTAAAGCCAGACAGAAACTTAAGAGTGAATATTAACTGACATTCTGAAGAGTGAAGCAAGCTTGCAGTAGCTAGATAAGGCTAGTACCTCCCCACAGCTGAGATAAGAGGGAATGGAGACCCCAGTGACAGAAAGAACTAGATAACCATACCTTGGTCTGGAGGGACCAAGGCCCAGATAGCTAGGCCCAGAAGGGTATAAAAACTCAGGCCAGAGAGCAGCAAGGTGCATTCAGAATGGCTCCCTGCTGAGTCCATGTCGGATGCCCTGCTGAACCCGAAAAGCAGACCTGAAACTCCATGCTGTCATCTGAAGAACTGAAGTCAGACTGAGGAGCTGAGACAAGTCTGAGCCCGGACCAAGGAGAGACATCTCCGTGCGCGCCCGGTTGTATACCTTAGTGCTATATTCATTTATGTTATGCTTATACCTTAGTGCTATACTCATTTATGTTATGCTTACAACTAATTGTGATGCTGTGCTTGTTGTAATTCACCCTATGATACTCGCCATAGTGGCAGCAGTCTTCGGACTGTCCTGCTTTCTGTGGTGCTGTATTTGCTTTGTAACTTCTGATAGTGTGATTAATAAGAGCATTCCAAAATCCAACCAACTGCCTCTGTCTATAATTCTAATCGGCTCCCCAGGCGAGACTCTGTCTCCGCCTGCAAGTGCTCACGACACTCTATCTTGACAGTTACCTGGCAACAGTCAGGTAGGCCTGACCCACTATAAAAGGAGCCGTTTGTCCCCTCCCCTCTCTCTCTCTTGCCCTCTTGGGCTCTTCCCTTCCCCTACTCTTTCTCATTCTCTTCCTCCTGTCTCCCCCTGTTCATTGCCAGCCTCTACTTCTCTACTCTCTCCTCCTCTCTGCCTTTCTCTGCCTCTACTATCCTCTTAACTCCCCTCCCCATTCCCTGAATAAACTCTATTCTATATTAAACCATCCTGTGGCTGGTCCCTCAGGGGGAAGGGATGCCTCGGCATGGGCCCGCTCACACATACTATTACCCCATACCTCACCACACACATTCCACAGAACATATTTTCTCTCTTTATCTTTTTATAAACACTTCATCAAGACTATAGTTTTGCCTTGTCCAGATACTTCATTTGAAGTGGTGGTGTATTTCTCTGTGACTCTAAACTTATTTCTTACAGAAGGAAGAGTAACTCTGCTTCTATGGACAGAAGTTGTATAGGGTATGTGAACTCCTTACTGGTTCAGGCCTTCAGGTACTAAAAATTCTCAGTCTCAATAAAGACTACTTCAATATGCATCTAGCTCCTACAGTACCTGGAGCAGGACAGCAAGAAGGTCTTGCTTGCCTGCTCTCAGGGGTGCTTTACCATTTTTCCTTAATAAATGTGCATTTGCTCTGCTCGGCCTTGTCCTTGCTTCCCATTATGTCCTTATACATCTTAGGCATGAGAAAATGAAATCTGACAACACTGGCTTAGGGTACCTTTGGTGAAAACTGCCTGATCTTCAGACATCCCAGATCCCCAAGTTGAGTTCTTAAATAGCCAAAAAGTCTATGCTAGTCTCACAAATCACACACGTCGCTTAGATTTGGCATCCATAAAAGAAAGAGAGGGGAGTAGGGATAAACAAGACTTCACTAAAACAAACAAAAACCAAAACAAGACAAAAACTGGTTGTTCCTGTTCAATACAATGTGGAAGGTACAGAAGGCCACTTGCAAATCCAAAGGAAGGTTCTCTCAAGATCCTGATCAAACTAGCACCCTTACCTCAGCACCCTAAAGCCCAGGACCACATGGAATAATTATGTGATGCTGAAGCTGAAAAAAAAAATGAATGGAAGGAAGGAAGGAAGGAAGGAAGGAAGGAAGGAAGGAAGGAAGGAAAATAAATAGAATTGTTCTGCTTGTAAGGATATAGATGAATTGAAAACATTACTCAAGAGTAGGAGAAAAATATCTGCAAGTGAGTAACTGATGAGGGATTTGTGAGGATGATAAAGTTCATTTACAACACACAAAAAAGACAAGCAAACCAATTAAAAATCCTGGAGAGGCTCTGAATAGGCAGTTCTCAGGGAAGATTTTCAAATGGTCAATAAGCACATGAAAAGACACTCAATCTCATTAATCCCCAAGGAAATGCAAAATGCAAAAGTACAATGAGATGGCTTTGCATAGCCATTAACATGCTTAAAATAAAAACACTAACAACAGTTTGGCTGGGGAGGACGCTGAGCCAGTAATCATTCCTGATGAAATTTAGAAATTTCTAAAAAAAAATGAAATGAAATGAAATGAAATGAAAATTAGCACAGAAATACCATTTCTGAACTACTCAGCAAATTCCTTTCCTAGTGACAAACAAAAAAGTGAAAAAGTGTGTGTGCGTATGTGTGTGTGTGTATGTATGCACTCACACGTGCGAATGTATTGCCTGTGATCTAGAAAGTAACTCTCCACTGATATACAAGCAAGCAACCCTACTTAAAAAGAGAGGATGGTACAGTGATGAGTTGGTTTTTACTTTTGCTAGTATTTTTGTTTTGATTTTAAGCAGCAGAGCTTTTCTGGACTCTTGTCTGGCTGAACTCAGGGAGCTAGTGTAAAGAATGAACTCTACCTCTAGTGGAAGCATGTCCTACTCTCCTTTTTAGAAGTTAAACAGCAGGGCAGTGGTGGCCCACGCCTTTAATCCAAGCACTTGGGAGGCAGAGGGAAGTGGATTTCTAAGTTCCAGGCCAGTCTGGTCTACAGAGTGAGTTCCAGGACAGCCAGGGGTTATAAGAAGAAACTCTGTCTCAAACACACACACACACACACACAAACAAAAACAAAAAAACAAAAAGAAAGAAGTTAAACAGTCAAAGAGGTCAGGGACCTGACTATGACCTGACATTTGGTTCAGTTTGGCTGGCTCCTTCTGTTACAAATCAGGAGCTTCACTATGCTGCCCTCAGGAACTCAGTGCCAGAAGTTACATCATCCCCAGCTTTAGCTGTACATAATCCTTTAAAAGGTTCCCAACATCACAGGCTGCTGTCTAGCTCTCTCTGTCTGTCTGCCTGTCATGTCCCTGCTCAGAGACAGTCTTTTGCTCCCCCATTCCCAATTTTTTTTTTTTTTTTTTTTTTGCTGGAGAGTTGTTGTAAGGTCTGATGTCTGTAGCACTCCTTGACTCTGATCTACAAAGGTAATCTAGTGGTGGTGCTGTGTATGCTTTTAAACTAGCTAGTGCTTTGAACTTCCTTATGGTTCTTCAAAATCTCCATTCCTGAGACATGGCTTCCTAGAGGCATAGAGATGAACACCAAGCCAGCTTATATTAACTAGTCTCCTACTCCAGGCAGCTGCAAGATTTACAGTTTGCTTGTCCTGGAGTTTCCTTTAAACTCTAATAAACTGTCATCAGCTTCCATTTAGGTCGGTTGTTTGTCCTTGAGCTTCTGTTGATGCTCGTTCTTACATTCACTTATTACTGAGACTAAGAACACCAAGAGAGAACTCCAATTTTCCAAATATCACATGATGGCTCTGCTGGGAATCCCTAAGATTTCAAGACTTTGACTTTTTTACTTCTTTAATTGACAGAGAAAAATAAGCCCATGCCTACAATCTGTAGGCAAAGCCAATATGAGGTTGCCTAAAGTCCAATGGTCACCAAACTCATGTTAGCCAGTGGCTCCAAGGTTTGTCTGATACTTATATATAGTAAGTAAACATGGAGTAAGCCCCTACAAACAAAGAACAAAACCCAAACAACAACAAAACAATCAAAATAAAAGAAAATAGATTTATTAAGGACTAAATGAGAAGGGGCTCTGAAGAAAAAAATACCTTCCTTTTGCACCATAAAATGGCATTATTTGAGTATTACGGCATGAGTTGAGTGGAAACTGAGGAGATCTTTATTTAGATGGATCATTTTTAAGTATTAGCACATGCTGAGACAATAAACAACATAAACTCCTTACCATGCACTTTAAACCAGCCAAGAGAGTGACCATTCCTCACTCTTCCAGTCAGGACAGTGGTCCTGTATTCTGGTCTCCTTAGGCCATTTCCAGTCCCAACTCCTTTAACTTACGTTGTAGGCTATTGATTTGGTCACATTCAATTTTTATTGGCTCCTCAGCTACCAGAGAAGCTGCAGCTACTTCTTTTGGGGTGCTAACTCCTCTCTCAAAAATAAAAGGTGAGAAGGAGTTCAGAAAGGAGCAAATGGAAGTTAAAAAAAAAAAGGAATGTAGTGCATATGATTAAAATAGAAACTCATGTATGAAACAGTCAAAGAATAAATAGTAAATAATAAAAGCACATACACAATTATTCTTAGTACACTCATTCTTAATATCCAAGACATAGTAAATATCAAAATGACCATCAACTAATGATAAATACAGAACCAAAGAGTCATACATGGGAACATTGATGCACAATAAAATCGAAAGAAATTTAGCAATGTTATGCCATGAAAGAACCATGAAACCTCATTTGAAGGGAGAGAAGCTGGTGAGAAAGACTAAATATTACATGATGCACATGGCAACAAAATGTCCAGAGAAGGCAAATCTCAAGACAGAAAACAGATTGATGATTGGTGATGTGAGACGAATGAGAGACTAGCAACAGATAGGTGGGTATGTTTAGAGGATGCACTAAAAATGACCCAGTATTAAAGAGCGCTGATGGCTAAACAATGGCAAATTTATTGGGAATACTGAATGTTTCCCTTTCAAAGCACCAATTTACTATAGGAATATTTTCATCCACATATCTTGTTATCTGAGACTAGAATGATAATCCACACTGTGAATTTGAAAGTGAGGTGAACCTGCTTTGCTTGGCTGTTCTAGATCCTTCACTACACTGGGAGGCCTGGCATGCATGGTACATTGCTCCCTAGGTGGGAGAACCTGCACAGATGCAGGATGGGTTGTGATCAGGAGATATGGTCAGTTCTGTAGGTCACAGGAAACACCCTGATGATGCCCACAGTTAATGAAGACTTCTACAACTCAAGACTAACTAATAAAAGAATGATCTTATCTTTTACACAGGTGGCTTATGAGTCTCCTTTTACCTTTGGCTTCTAATTTAGGAAGGTAAGAATGGATTTTACTGATAGAGCCTTGCAAGTACCACAATCTGCCAGAGTCTGGGAGCCCCTGTCTTCTCTTTTGTACAAAAGCAAAGGAACACCACTTAGGCAGATGTTAAGAACACATTTACTTAAAAAAAAAAAATCCACAAATGAAGTTAATAAAAATTCACTCATAGGGAATAATCTTCTCAATATACAATTAAAGGCTATTTAGTTTTATAACAGTATTATATCTAAACTATATTTCTTTTTTTTTATACCAGTCACTAGTTATGTTTGGAAAAGTAGAGTCTCAGACCCATGGGAATAGGCCTCTTCCTAGAGAGGTGGCTTGATCCATATCCTAATATCCAGTAGCCTTATTTGTCTGAGTATCAATAAACCCCTGGAGGCAAGGAAATGTTTCATCTCCAGCAGATCTTGAAGACTACACGTTTAATGAGCAACACTTCTGCTGCCTCTATTTCCTTAACTGCTCCCATGTTCAAGGTTGGAATGCAATAAATAGAGCATGCGAAAAGTAAAGATTAAATCATTGCTTTTCTCCTGCCTCTCCTTATCTTGCCAGAAAAGTGCTAAAGCTCCAAAAAGGCAATCCAAGGCCTCTTTTCATTGCAATATAGAAGGCTATAGAAGCTGCGATAATCTTTATTTATTAAGTTCACAATGCAACAGTAATTTTAGGCAAAGAAAAGAGCCAATGATGGCAACAGCAGCCCTCAGTGAATCGTTGACGCTTATGACTATTTCAGATTCCCAGTAGCAGGGATCTGATTTTGAAGGAGGCTAAATAGGCACTATATTATGGGAGAAAATAAGGGAGAACTTAATTAACATCTTTATTAGATAATGGACAAGAGGGCACCTTTCCAGAAGAATCAAGAAGCCACATGGAATAGCTAAAGCATCATGAATTCTAGAAGTTGGCAGAAACAAGTCCAGAACTAATGGATTAATATCTACTCAGCAGTGACTGTGAATGAGTCACTTAAGCTCTCTGGGCTTGGATTTTTCTAGAGTTATAGGGATGGTAGAATTTACTGTAGTAGGTAAGGTAAATTCAAATTCAATAGTCCACATAAAGCTCAACAGGTGAGGAAAAAGATTATTTCTCCTAGTACCTCTAGGAGATGCCTGGTCAAAGGCATCTGTCCTTTGTACACGCTGTCCTAAGTTTTACTAGAAACACAGACATCTAAGCTTTTAAATCCTTTTATGCATGGATTCAGGATCTCACAAGAACAAATAGTCAGGGGAGAAAAATTATGATGGGCATTGCAATGATGATAACAATGTCTACACCTCCACCAAAAATGATGATGCATACTAAAAGAAATAGTAACGATATTAATGTCAGAAAACTCCTTGTTACTTGTGGAGAGTAAAGCAAATAGACTGGGCTGAAATTCGACCCTGTTCATCTCTTGAACATGAGGTCTTGAGCAATGGCTTAGCCATCATGGTCCTCAGTTGTACTATCTATGAAACAGCACTTGGCAATAGTACCTTTCTTCAGCAGGCACAGGAAAACTACAAATTTTAGTATCCTGGCAACATTTAGAACAGAATTTGGAACAGAGTGAGGGAACATTTGTTGAATGGGGAAACAGAGGAATCTCTGCATATTCTAAGCAGGGCTCTATGGCTGGGTAGGAGAGAAAGAACAGAGCCAATGTTCAGAGATGTATACTGATTGCCTAGAAGCACAGCACCATAGAGCTAAAGCAAAAGCAAAGCCAAAAACCATGCTGGCTCACTTGATTTGGTCACATCCTATGGTCCCTTTCCAACCCAAGCTGCTACTTTTACAGTGACTATTCACAAGACCTCAAAAGGGTTTTGTAATATCTGATGCCATATTTAGAATGTGTGTGTGTGCGTGTGCGTATGTATCAACAATTCATTTAAAAAATCAGTTTCAAAGAGAGCAAAGAGGATTCTATTGGAAGGGTTTGAAGAAGACTGTAATATAAATTACATGGAAGGGATTGTATTATAATCTCAAAAGGAAAGGGAAAAAGGGTTTAGGTCATCCTTTTAAGACACAAATCCTTCAGTAGTCATGTGGGGTGAGGGTCTTAAGTATATATTCGGAAATTTCTTTCCAGAAGGTTGGTGAGTATTCAGCACCACACTGTGATTTAACTGTGCATGTCAGTGTCTTACTAACTTTTAAAATATAGCGTGTTCACTGTCACCAAGTATCTTGCAGAAGTAAAATTGATTTGACATAACAAAGCAAGCCGTAAGTGGAAATCTGTTAAAAATCTTGTCTGGAAAATACATCTATTAACTGTAATTAACAGTGAAAGCCAAAAGAAACATCCTAAACCATGATTATTTTATTATTATTAACATTAGGAAGGTACTTCGTTTGCCAAAGATCATCTTAAACCACAACTATTCTATCGTTATTAATATTAGGAAGGTACTTCTTTGGCAATGTATTTGATAATCATGTCTTCGTCAATCCCCATAATGTACTTGGGAGGGAAGAAAGCTATTTTTAGCTGGACTTTCTTACCTAAAAGTCTTTCAAATATCCTTTTGTTTTAATCTCCAAACTCACTATCAGTAGCAAATTAATTCACAGTCATTCTCATTTATATAATGTCATTGCAAGGAAGGGACTCCAAAGGTTATCTTGATCAGGAGAGCCAAGTACTCATTGTCATGATGCAGACTTCATGTTCATAACTCAAACTAGTAATGAGCTCTCTCCCAGATGTATATGCCACCATGGAAGGATGATATGCCTTCCACAGCTGCTAATAAAACTTATTTTTAAACTGAATGTCTTTGTACTATATAGACAGTTTATCCTCAACAACCATCAGTTTATAAGATGTGTAGTGAAAGCAACAGGATGGAAATTTTTGCAAAATCAAACAACCAAACAACATCAACAAACCCCACAAAATACGGATCTTCCAGACTTGAAAATTTACCACAATAGAGAAACATTAAAAAGTGATCATCTTTAATCATACAACCTCTCTTTCCTGAAATAAGAGGCTTTTGGACTCTATCTGTTGGGGACTCTCTAGGAATAATGAGAAGGCTAAGAATTTCCAACCGGGCACATGCACAGTCTTCATAGTATCTGGATACAAGCAGGAATGAGGGTGTGGGGTCGCAAAAGCTGGAAGCTACATAGTGAATATACTCATGCAATGAAAGACATTTGGCTTCATATGAGAAGACTCAGCCAACTTCCACCTGACACTCCTATAATGTCTTAACTGAAACTGAAACTATTCAACTGAAATCATAGATTCAATGGGTCAGAAGGAGGAGAAAGATTTGCCAGATTTTGTTCCTAATTAACATTGGTATATTTTGGTTTGTTATTCATGTTCTCCATCCCATTCTTGATGCTGGAAGGTATGAAATGTGATCTTTAGCCGATAGGCCAGCCGACTGAAGCTAAATAAAGGGCCCAATACAAAAAGATATGCCAGGGAGGTCAGTAACGAATAAACATTATTACATAGGAAGTCACTCTGGAACTGATCTGATCCACAGAAAGTTAATAGATAAAACAAAGGTTTAAAACGACTTGCTGAAGGCCTCTTGATGCTACAGGGGCATGAGTGTGACCATAAATTCAGTCTAGGCTTGAATCTTAGGTAATTTCTTAAAAATCTTCAGGTTCCTCACTAAAGGACTACCTCAGGAGCACTTGATAAACACATGAACATTCATTGGTTGGAATTTTTCTACATATGAGGAATACAGGGAAATAATACATAGTCTCTGTCCCCAAAAGGTCCATAATTCTGCTATAGATGCAATTGTGGATAGATACACAGGATCAACATAATACAAATGACAAGAAGGTAAGCAGGGTTTGTGGACTGAAGAACAGAAGATTAAACACATACTGAGGGTTAAAACTAGGCTTGCTGTTATAGGTAGTGCATGTGTGAAACTTTATAATGTAAGAAGGCAACTGATGGCTTGGGACTGGGGAAGGAGTGGGTAGACAGAACAGGAGGACAAAGGATGGAGAGAGCACGGAGCTACAAACAGGCCAGAGCGCCAAGTCATGAAGTCACCGAAGAGACAGATAAGAAAACACTATGAAGAACAGCACTGACGCCTAATGGTATGACACTTGGGATAACGAAATTCTAACTTACCTATGAACATCATGGCTAGGCACAACTTACAAGATCAGAGATTCCTGGATCAAACACCAATCTGGAGTCAGAGAAGATAGATATAAAGAACAGAAATCTGGGCACCAAAAAAGGTATGTCCAGCCTAGTGACCTGTGGGCCTGAACTGAATGGAAAGGAAAGAGAGGACCTGAAATATCTCTAAGAGGGAGTGCTACACGGTGCTGAAAAGAGAAAAAGATGGTTGGGAGAATGAGGTAGAAGGTGGGAGAAAAGACAGATCCACACTTTTGCAGTGTTGGTAGGTCTGAGTGGAGAATTCATCTGAGAGAATATACTGTGCTCTCTATTCAGATGAATGGAGAACTTCTCAGCAGTGATCCTTCTGCTAAGAATGCTCAGGATCCTGACTCATGTGTGTCTGTCTATATTATGGGTTACAACCATACATGAACTTTATGAAGATCCCTGATAAGCAGTCAGAGAAGAGCCAGGGATTAGCTAGAACTGCAGACTCAATTCTAGATGTGACCTTAAGTATACCTAAGTAATAAACATGACTACCCAAAGGAAGGCGGAAAGGTCCATGAGCAAGCAGAAGCACAGAGGAGAGGTAAAGGGTATATGCATCTCTGTTTCCCAGAGGTAAAGGGTATATGCATCTCTGTTTCCCAGAGGTAAAGGGTATATGGATCTCTGTTTCCCAGAGGAAAAGAAATAACCTTTTAGTCTCATGGAGACCCACAAGGTCTACCAATAACTGCTATGGAAGTTCATTTCAGCCTAACATAAAGAAAGGGTTTCTGACAGTCAGAAGTACCCAGAAATGGGATAAGTCAAGCTGGGCATTATTTTATGTTTTTATTGGTGCTATACCACACTAACAGAGACTAGGGATAACTGGAACCAGAAATTCATTTTGCCACAGTTCTACAAGATGAAGTCTGAGGTATATGAAGTCAAGTTCCTTGGCTAAGT
>JADRCC010560124.1:0-10813 GCA_019843855.1 Hylomyscus alleni
GTATGCAAAATATGAGGAAATCATGAAACTGGAAATCAACAAACCAAATAATTCAATTAAAATGGGGTACACATACAGGAGAAAATTCTCAGCAAAGGAATCCCTAGTGGTTGTTCTGACAAGCAAATAATATACTGTCGGATGTATGAGAGTCAGACGAGTCATTGAAGTCAGCAGTTGAGCAGACTGTATATGGGTCCTGGATCAGTAGACCAGGAAGCTTTAATCTGGAATTAATGGCTTCATGCACTGCCTCTGCCATTGGTGACCATGAAGTGAAAACTGTGCCTTCAACATTATGAGACAGGCAGCAATTGTCTCCGTGATCCACCTTGAGTCCTCATCTGTGACCTGTTCTCTCAAATGGAAAGAATGCTGTCAATAAGACTGGGTAGCACACCGGGCAGTGGAGGCACACGCCTTTAATCTCAGCACTTGGGAGGCAGAGGCAGGCGGATTTCTGAGTTCGAGGCCAGCCTGGTCTACAAAGTTGAGTTCCAAGACAGCCAGGGCTATACAAAGAAACCCTCAAAAGAAACCCAAAAAAAAAAAAAAAAAAAAAAAAAAAAAAGACTGGGTAGCAAATCTAGATTCTCCTAAGTTGTTACATTGAAGTCACGTGACTTGTGCCTGAACTGCAATTGAGGGATCTTGTGAAAGCAGCCACGGTTAGAGAATCAAGTTCTGTGCCTTATTTCCAAGGGTGTGTCAGCTAGGGCACACATATCCTGTCTACTGGCTTCTGTCTACAGAAATATTCTAGACAGAATGCCCACCTTCAGGTATCCAGCCACTTGGGAACATAGACTTCTATTTTGAAGGTTAGATTTGAGGTTTGCTCCTAGGAAACCATGGATGGAAATGCCTTCAGTTCAATTCCTTTCCCTGCCAAAATGAAAACTGCACAGACTGGTTCAATTCTCCACTGAATTATCAGAAGAATTGATTGATTTATTGATGCTATTGATGCTACTTGAAACCCTGCAGGGCAGTAGGCATGTGTAACCCCAGCCCTCTGGAGGCAGAGGCATGGGAAGAACTAGAGAAGCATGACTTGAAACATGTCAGTTCCAGAAACCCAAGTATCATACTTTGTTTCTTACAGGTCATGAGTGTGCAGGGACATTGGACCTTTTATAATGGTAAGTACTTGTTACATGTAATGGGTGGAGAAATCAAACAGAGTAGAAAAATATGATCAAAATGTAGTACAGGCAGATCTGGGAAGCCATGAACATTTCCACATTATGTACAGTTGATATGTGCATCAAATGTGTAAAACAATCAAGACCAAAGGCCAAACAGGACAAGTAAATAACTTTGAAAAAAAGAAACTCAGTTCAAATGGTTTCATGAAAATTAACATACAGGCTAAAACTAAAACCCAAACCAGTAATATAAATATAATAATAAACACATGCCAAATTACAAAAGGCCATACTGAAAACCTAAGAAACAAACTCACTATGTCCAGATACAATAGTTGGGGAAAAAGCCAAATCTATGGAAAACAACTGAGTCCAAGCACCTACCACTCTGAAGCACAAGGACAAACCAAGTGCCTTGCTAGTGACTGGTATGTAACACTCCTCACAAAGACTCAATGGGATGTCACTTGCAATGGATCAATCAAGGCTAGGCAAATAACCTGTGTTTTATAAAATTGTTTCCACTCACATTCTTGCCCCCATCTGCTATACTGCTATTTTTTCTCAAGGTTGTGATCAAATGCAGATAAGTATACACAAATAGGAGGAAGAGTTTGTTTAACCTCAGATTTACAGGATCCATAAGTCAACTTAGTGGGAACTACTAATGGCATGGGCATCAGCTGTGCAGTTGGTTGCTTGGTATTTCCAATCCCAGAATGCCTCTGACATGTCCCTGTTTTTTCTGAGTAGCTAGGGTAATATTAAGCATGTTTTTCTACTCAGTCAGTGTCAAGGTCCATTCTAGATGTCATGGGCCTTACTGTCAATCAGCCTTTCTTTCTCTCCTCCAGTTCTCTCTCACTGAACTCTAAAAGGTATGGGGCCCATGACCTTAAACTGTCCATGTTTAATAGCGTTGTCCGCCTTCAATGAACATCCTCATGCACTTACCCACATATCTCAAAATATGTAGATGCTGCCTATTCGTATCCCCAGGATTTCTGTTCCAGGAGAACACTGCCTTTGAAACAATGTCCATGCTCTCCTTACCTGCTGCATTTGGTATCTTCTCTACCCTTCATCTTTCATCTCTGCATACTTGGGGTTTTGCAGTCACCAGCATGAGAGCATTTGATAATTTAACATACTGTCTTCTAAAAATTACACACAAGACAAATCAGGAATTCTCTTCCATAACGTAAGAGCCTGTCATGTTGGATCATGTCCCATCTATTTCTATCTCTTTCAGGACAGATTAAATAAAGATTTTCAGGTAAGACGTTTAAGAAACAATCTACCTGGGTAAGGAAAGAAGTGCATTCTGGAGAAATGGAGAAGTTCACACAAAATCCTATATTCTCTGAGAGCAAGGACTTCTGCTTACACAGAAACTGAGAAGTTTGCTGCTATCTTGAGATAGATAAGGCAGGTTGAAATCCCATCTACTTCTTTGTGTTCATTCTCAAGGTAGACACCAGGAGGGTTTGGCCTGTGGCCTCTGACTGCTGGGACAAGCTTGGACTGTATAGGCTTGCTGCTGCCTTGGCACCAGCTCTGTGAGAAGATGACCAGAACCTGCTTCCTACCAACATGCCCGGACAAGGACTCCATGCCTCCTACCCTACCTACAGTTTTCCATTTCAGAAAAAGTAAATAGCTACTTACAATGAACTTTTGGGAATATATTTTCTAGCTCCATTATCAGTACAAAGAACAAAATGAATGCCTACTGAGAGCTATATTTTTATCTTGGTCCTCCAGAGAGCCCAGCTAAGTAACCACACGGCATCATCACCAACCCCAGAAGTTATACTCCTTTTTCTGAACAAACTTGTTCTTCGCTCAAGAACAAGCTGGCCAAGTTCCTGTAATTCTCTTCCTGTTATATCCTTCCCTGTGAGGTGGACAATTGTCAGCTATGCTTGACCAGTGTGGACCAAAAGACTGAAATACAGGGGCTGTTAGTGACTAAATTTTCAAGTACTATCAGGGTGAAAGACTCTAAGTAGGCAATATGTGAGTTTGCCTTTTTTGTGGGCCTGTTGCTTCTCTCATGGCATGGTGTCATAGGCCTTTAATCCCAGGACTTAGGATGGAGGAAGAGAGGATCTCAAAGAGTTCAAGGCTAGCCAGGGCTACATAGTGAAACACTGTCTATGAATAATAAATGAATATATGTTTCTACACAGACTCAGTATCCTCCTTCTCCCACTGCCTACCTGATTGAGACACCTGGACAGGTACAGTCAACACCAAGTATTTGTACCAGGACCTTCACACGTGCCATCACAATTTTGGCTATAATTATTTACCTGTTAGAAGAGAAAGTTGAGTCCCAGAGATGCTCAATAACTTGCTGTTTTGGACAGAGCATGATTAATTGGGACACTGTTTAAATTCTAATCCAGATCTTTAACTCAGATATAATGATCATTGTAGTAGCAGACAAAATAGCAACCTACACATTGGGAAAAGATCTTCATTAACCCTACATCAGATCGAAGGCTAATATCCACAATATATAAAGAACTAAAAAGTTAGACTCCAAAAACCTCCCTGAATAACCCAATTAAAAAATGGGTCACAGAGCTAAACTGTGAATTTTTTTATTACATATATATCTTTTTTATTAGATATTTTCTTTATTTACATTTTTTGTTCATTTTGTTTTGTTTTTTTGAGAAAGGGTTTCTCTGTATAGCCCTGGCTGTCCTGGAACTCACTCTGTAGACCAGGCTGGCCTCAAACTCAGAAATCTGCCTGCCTCTGGCTCCCAAGTGCTGAGATTAAAGGCATGTGCCACCACTGCCTGGCTCTTTATTTACATTTCAAATGTTATCCCCTTTCCTGCTTTCCCCTCTAAAGAAAGAACCCCTATTCCTTCACTCCCACCCTCTCTGCTCACCAACCCTCCCTCTTCCACTTCCTGGCCCTGGAATTCCCCTACACTGGGGCTTAGAGCCTTCACAGGACCAAGGGCCTCTTCCCTTATTGATGACAGACTAGGCCATCCTCTGCTACATATGCAGCTGGAGCTATGCGTCCCACATATTTACTCTTTGATTGGTTTAGTCCCTGGAAGCTCTGTGGGTACTTGTTAGTTCATAGTGTTGTTCCTCCTATGGGGCTGCAAACCCCTTCAGCTCCTTGGGTCCTTTCTCTAGCTCCTTCATTGGGGACCTTCAATGGATGACTGTGAGCCTCCATTTCTGTATTATTAGTCAGGCATTGTCAGAGCCTCTCAGGAGACAGCTACATCAGGCTCCTGTAAGCCAGCACTTGCTGGAATCCACAGAGGAATCTTGAATGGCCCAGAAGTAGTTAAAGAACAGAGAGGCTCACTCCCCCAACTCCAAGACAGAGAGATATGGCCAGGGGCAGCACCTCATTCTGGAGCTGTATGTAAGAACAGGTGACCCTGGAATACAACTGCCTTTGAGGTAGTTTTTGAGCAGACACAGTGAACTACTAGGGGCATCTCCATCTGTGAGAGTCTCTTTGTGTTCGCTTCCCCATATACTTGGTCCTCCACCCTTCCTTCCCCACTCCCAAACAGGGACATGGATGACTCGGGTCTTTCTACACTCATCCCACTTGTGAATAAAGAATCAAGAGACTGGGCTGGAGAGATGGCTCAGTGGTTAAGACTGCTCTTCCAAAAGTCCTGAGTTCTATTCTCAGCAACCCTATGGTGGCTCACAACCATCCATAATGAGATCTGACTCCCTCTTCTGGAGTGTCTGAAGACAGCTACAGTGTACTTATGTATAATAAATAAATAAATCTTAAAAAAAAAGAATAAGGAGACAAAGGTACAAAGGGTCCTAGAGAATGTAATTCATTGATATAAAGAGAGATGTATAAACTTTTGATACCTAAAGATGAGAAACACAATAAATATCTTTTTGTCTTTATGTGATGATATTTTGAATGGGTCGATAGGGATGGATTTAGAGGAAATAGACATTTTATCATTTACCAGTATTGCATTATTTGTCCTCTTAATTTACTATGTCCTCTCAAAAGACAGGGCCCTAGATAAAAAATTCCTTGCCTTAGAAAAGAAATTACAAGTCACACTAGACCTAAGGTTGAAGATTTTATTGGTCAAAATCAGCAACAGGAAGACGATAATGAAGGTTGGAGACAGAAGCTGGAAGAGATGCTAGAACAGAAATTTCTGAAGTTCATAGATGAATCTGACCAACAGAGAGATAAGCATAAAATTTGGAAGCAAAGTCTAGAGGACAATTTACTAAAGCTAGCAAATCAAAATAATACAGATGCTGCAATATTAGAAATACAACATAAAGAGAAGCTAAGATTATGGAAACAGGGCTTAGAACAGAAGATACAGGAAATTATAGAACAGCATGAACAACAGAAAGATAAATTTAAGACTTGGCAACGTAGCTTAGAGGAAACATTAGAATTGAAGACACAGGAAATTATAGAACAGAATAAGAGACAGAAAGATGAAAATGCAGGTGGGAGACAGGAGCTAGAAAAGATGCTAAAACAAAGGATGCAGCAGCTCACAGATCAGACTGAACAGCAGAGAGAAAATAATGAGAATTGGAAACTAGACTTGAAGAATTAAAATTAATCAATCAAAATGGACAGCAGACTATCAGAATTGATATTGAAAGAAAAAATCAAAATGAGGAGTCAGAAACTTCAATAGAATACAGGAGCAAAAGGAATAAGAAGAGTGACAAAAGGAGAGATATGAAACATAGACACAGACCTTAAGGGAGAAATTTAAAATTTCAATTAAAGAAAATACTTGGGTAGAGACAAAAGATAAAATTAGAGAAAGCCAACCAAAGGTTATTAGAAAACAAACTTTAGTCTATCTGGTTAATATAAAACAAAGACCTACAGACAATGATTACCCACAGGGTTATGAGGAATTTGAATGGCAACCTGTGGATGTGTTAGATCTGAGAAAATTTAAGGAAAGTGTCTAATTTTGGAATGCAACTGTTATTTGTAAAACAAATTCTGACTTCTTGAGCTCTTAAAAATAGAATAATCCCCCAATACTAGAAGGATATGGCAAGATTGATGCTAGAACCTGCTGCAAATTTACGATGGTTCACACGGTGGAGAGACAAGGCAAAGGAGATAGCTTGAAAAAACAGAGCCAGGGGTACAGAGATTTCCACAGACCAACTGCTTGGTGAAGGTCGCTTTGCTGAGGTAGAGGTACAGTCTGTATATAATGAAGAAACTCTGGCATTGTGTGGACTGTCAGCCTTAAAGGCCTGGGACAAAGTTGCAGAATCAGGGAAAAGACTTGAGCCATTTACTCAAGTCATACAAGGCCCACAAGAAACCCTCCCTGACTTTTTATAAAGGCTAACCTCAGCTGTGGAATGGAGTATATCAGATTCAACAGCAAGAAAGGCAATAATTGACTCTTTAGCCTTTGAAAATACAAATGCTGAATGAAATGAAGTAATCAGACCACTGAGGGAAAGGTCAGCATCAATAGATGAGTGGATTAGAGATACAGCTGATGTTGGATGTTGCTCACCTGATATGACTGCTGTAATAGGAGAAGCTTCCCCTAGAAACCTAGAAATCACCCAAGATTTCATGTTTTAATTGTGGTGAGCAAGGTTATCTCAGAAATGACTGCAGGAAAAACCAAAGTAATACCAAAATGGGGCGTATACTTCTGGACCATGTCAAAGGTGTGACAAAGGCTGACATTTGACTAGGGAATGTAGAGTAACAACAGACAAATGGAGTAACAGCATGCCAAAAAACTCCCGGGGTGGGGTCCTCTTGCAGGCCCCAATGCCAGGCAAGGAGAGTCCTCTTTCTTAGGACAATTAAATGTCACTGCCTCAAAAAGAGATGTTCTATAGTTAATTCAAAATGCCTCAAGGACAGATTATGTAGTGTTTTATTAACCTTCAATTTTTTAAAATATCAATGAGCAAAACACAACAGCTCCTGAAAGACATTGGGTTGTGGAAAGAACTAAGAACAGGCTGAACTAAATCAGCCTGTTTATGTTAAGGATATTCTGACAGTATGGAAAATGGGAAATACGTTACACTGAGGGAGAGGTTCTGCCTTTGTTTCCACAGGAAAAGGAAAGCTATGGGTTCCTTCCAAGTTAATAAAAATCAAACATGACAGAGGGAGACCTCCTGAAGACCTTGCTGAAATGGAGACTAATCAACAAAATAGGTGTTGTATATGTGGTGATGTTTATTGTGTACAAATTTCTCATATACAAAGTTATATTGCAGTTTGATTTTTGTAATCAAACTAACCTGACAAAAGGCAGTTGTCCTTCTTTATTGATCTTCATTGACCAATCTGTGCACCCTACATGCTCCATGTGAATTTCTTTATAGAATTATATGTTGCTAGTATGTTTTGTATACTGCAGGGTGAAAGAAGAGGAAGACAGCCCTGAAGAGATTCACACTCTGGGATGCTGAGATTCTGGGACCATCCATTCCAGCTTAGTGCTTAACTCTACTTCAACTACATCGAAGCTGATTCTTTCAAAGACTTACTTCTAGAACTTTTGGAGAACAGCTAGCTCACCTATCCAGCCTTTCGGACTGCCATAGTCAAGACATCAGCTAAGCAATGAACTTTCTCAGCACACAATGACTAGAAGGCAAATGATGCCAGCTAGCTCTTCTTTGAGAAACTAACTTTCCTATTTCCTTTGGGCCCCCAGAAAGGAATTCTTCACCCCAATTCAGCTGGAAGCAGAAGAGGAGCATTGTCCCAGTTCCTTAAGTAGGGGTGGATGGTTCTGGTTATTTTATGAATTATAGATATGTTCTCATTTCAAGGATACATTTATAAATGTAAAGGGAGCTAGAAACCTTAACTTCAGGGATTTCTCGCTTTCCTTTTCTCTATTCTTCCTTCTTAGGTAAAAAGGAGGGGGCTGGGAAAGAAAGGAGGGATATACTATTATGGAAATTATAGAAATAGACAAATAGGAATAGGTTAGCAAATTTACTCTTAAGCAAAGTATTACATAGCTATATATTCCATTGGTACAGAAGTTATTTGTTACAAATTTGACATTTTCATTGATATGAATTTTGTATTGACAAAATTGGAATTGATATTGTTACACTTACATAGGCATTGTGCCTATAAACCACAATTAAGAATACAAGGCTTAGACTCAGTCCTTCTATTACTGTTATTAAAAACTGATTTGAGATGCTTAAGCTTGTGACTTAAAGGCCAAATAGGAAATTCATAGCTCTGAGTTTATTATTAGGGTGTTTTCAGTTATTTTAATTAGAAGTAGCTGAGAATAGTTAGCAGACAACAGTCCAGATTACTTTATATAGATTGTTTTGGTTTTCAAAAAATGTCAGAAATCCACAGAATGTGACATTTAATGTTGTTTATTAACTTGTTGTTGAGACAAGTCTGCTACTGAGAACATTCACTTTCTTGAATTTAAAGAAGGAATTTAGCATCAGTGGAGTTTCTCCAATTTTGGTGAGAGAGCCACTAGGCAAGAATTGCCTCATTTCATCTAAGACAAATTACTGTCCAGAAAAAGGACACACTATGTAGAATAGTCGACTGATAATCCCTACCAAGACAGGGTAAACAGCCCTTTAAAGTTCTGCATTACAAAGCTCTGTCAGATGACCCAGAAGGCTGAAGACCAATGCTCCAACATTTTGAAATATAAGGGGCTGTTCAGGTGGTCAGCAGTCTCAATAAATTGGCTAAGTTTTGGAAGCTATAGTTTGTGCTTCTCATATCTTCATGTAAATTAGTCATTCTTGGATTTCTGATGACGTTCTAGACTGGTAGTCTTATAGCCAAACCAAGCTGATTAACATTGGGAACAATGATGTAGATTTGAGAGAAAGGTTTTCAGTTAGAATACATTCTAGACCCAGGACATGAGTCAGGTGTAGAATTATAAGTATTTTAAGATAGGATAGATGACATAGAAGGTTCTATTTAATTGACAAAGTTGATGGACTGGGTGTTAGGTTCATCTTGTAATAAACTATTATGGTAATAGTTGTGTTCAATTTATATCTGAGATAAAAGAGTCTTTTAATTGGACAGAAAAGGGGAAGTAGCCCCAGATAGCTCTGGGGCTATTTGTAATTTGATGCTAATTCTGTTCTCCTGTGATGGGCTGTGAAGAAGGAATGACTATTTCCTGTAAACCACCTTCCCACCTTAATCGGTAAGATAAAGGCTAGAGTCAGTGATTGGGCAGAAAAAGGGAAGGTAGAGCTGAAAGTTGGGAGAGAGATGAAGGAGTAGTGGGAGAGAGAGAGGACAGAGGAGGAGGTGGAAAGGAAAGTGAAGCAGAAGCTTGTGGCTTTGAGAAACCTCAAGTTATAAGGGTTGTCATAGATGGCAAATAGGAAATAGTAGAATAGGAATAGGAAGCAGTAGAATGGGGAAGTTGCTAGTGTAGTGGTAGATCTGTCTAGTCTAGGCACACAGAATGTATTCATATTAATTGAGTGTGTTTTGAGTGCCGGGACATATTTGGGTTGGAGAATTCTCACAACACCTTACACCTGGATCTCATAGAGGCATTTTGACAACTGAAGCTCCTTTCTCTGTGATAACTCCAGCTTGTGTCAAGTTGACATAAAACCAGCCAGTATAGAAGCCATCCCAGAGACACTTAGCCACTTGAGTGTGGGCCCATAACTGGTCTGTTTCTCAGTGTCCACTAAGACAGGCTTTAATTCTGCTGCACTCTACTGAAAGTGGGGTCAGGATAAAAGAGACTTAGTATTGTAGCCATACCAGGGAATCCTGATATGGTTCACAAGTCAACCATTCGATGTGCTCCAACTAAGTGTGATTTTTTTTTCCCCTAAGAGTCTGAATCTCACAATACAGAGGTGATGCCCAAGAGACCTGAAGAGTTTAATGGGTACATTTTAAGGTCCAGCCACCTGAGGGAGCATGTTGCTGCTTTAGCCTGTAGCTAAGAAAAGAGAAGTCAGCTTCACAGACTCAGCACCCATTTTTCTTTACACTCTGCCTGATGGAGACATCTGGACAAGTTCAGGCAACATCCACTATTTGTACCAGGACCTAGAAAAACATTCTCTAAAAGTTGGTAGTAATATTCACCTCTCAAAGGAGAAAGCTGCATCCTAGAGATGCTCAGTAGCTTGCTGTTATGGCCAGAAATAGAGCATGATTGGCTGGGCCTCTGTTTAAATTCCAACCCAGATATTTGACTCAGATATGATAAGCATTGTGGTAACAGACTGGGACCTTGTAGTCTCAGTGGACAACTCCAGAGCCCTCACTGGCCATCCTTTCTCTTCTTAGTCTTGTATGTTTTGATGGACATGTCCTGTGGTGGATCCTCATTTTTGCCATCTATGAATCCTGTCTCATATAGGCAAGTGTTAAATGAGTTGGGATACAGAAAGCAACAGTGCCCGGAAAAAGACAAGTTGGTGGGAGATTGCTTCTCCTGCTTGTTTCTTAAACTTTTTTGTGGGGCACTAGCAGGGCAGTCAGGCGACAGCAATACCTGCAGGCAGAATTTCCTGAACACTGAGGAAGGTCACATAAGGAGAGTGTCCCAGCCTCATTAGGCACTGAATTCCACAATAAATAAACCTGCTGGTATTGTAAAGGCCACAGGTCTTTGTCAGGGAAAT
>JADRCC010560133.1:0-12728 GCA_019843855.1 Hylomyscus alleni
ACAGGGGTTATAGCATACTCCTTGGAGAGTCAGTTTATAGATGTGTACAGGGATGGAGGGCTGAGAGTGGCAGGATGTGTTGGAATGCCATAGCATGTGGACACAAAGCAGATACAGATCTTTCCATCAAGGTTCATATGCCAGCTCGGTGAGACTCTCTAGCTTCCTTGTCCAGGCTCCGTAGAGATGCCTGCATAGTGCTGAGGTTACGGCCAGCAGCTTGGAACTGGTTCTCAACAGTGAGCCAGGACTGTGCGAGGAGTGAGGCTGTTGTGCTTTGTGCCCGGACCCTGAGGTACTTAGAGTTGAGAGGAGCCTGTTCCCAGAGATTTCTTCACATGTGTTTGTCTGATGGTTTGGCTTGTAACCTCAGAGCCAAGAGCTGACAAAAAGATATTGGTTCATTTAAAGACATGCCCCTCTTTGGCCAAGAAGGCAGCTATGCCATTTTCCAGCTTGATTCCAATCATGTCTCATCAGGACTTGGAAATAGGGCTAAGAGAGAGACAAACAACATCACGTTGGCCTGGAAAGTAAGCAACTGAGAACAATCAGGAAACCCCAAGTCTGGAAGAAGGGAAGTTTCAGCAATTTAACCCCCTGACCCTCCCTCAGCTCACCGCTGGGCTGGAGCTCAGGCCTAGAACACCTGGGCAGGCTAGCTCCAGACCTCAGACCCTGGGTTCATCCTGTGTCCTGGGGGCATGAAGCTCCTCCGCTCCCTTAGGTTAAGGGCCAACTCCAGTTGATTCTGGCCCTCCTTATGCCTCTGACTTCATGCTTAATGGATGCTCCTGGGCTAGGCTCTGGGCTGGCTGCCTCAGGGGAATGACACGTGCAGTTCTGGGAAAATTCTCTGAGGTTTCTATAGATATTGCTTTGCTCCCCCTGGCCAGGGGCCAGTGAGACTGAAAAAAAAAATCTTATGTCCTACTTCCTGCCCTGCCTGTTCTGTCCCTTTGACTACTCCATTAGGGAGAAGCCCAGGAGCTGCTTCCTTGAGAAGCATTTTCCAGAAGCCACTGGGATGCCCAGCCTCAAACCCAAGAGACCCTCCAAGGTTTGCACAAGTAAGTAAAGAGTAGAATGAAGTATGCTCAGGCGTTGTTTAGTGAAATCAAAACTGATAAGAACAGAGTAATCTGAGTCTGGTTAAGTAAATGCAGCCACACTAGCTAGCCAGTGGACTACTGATCAAACATGGAGGAGGAGGAGAAGGAGGAGGAGGAGGAGGAGGAGGAGGAGGAGGAGGAGGAGGAGGAGGAGGAGGAGATCATCTAGGTGCTATAGATGGGAAAATAGTCAAAGTATCATTAAGCAAGTTTGCAAATACTATGACAAGCTACACAATGCTTATGTATGTGCAGGGAATTCCAGAAGAACTTTACCCTCAGATGTTGCTCAAGAGTGTCGGATCCAAGGAAGAGGGAGAAAGGCACTGCACTCAGACACACCCTCCTGGTTGCTCTCATCCTTCTTCTCAGGAAGTATACTTCAAAAGCTATGGTGAAGGAGCATTTCCTGGAGCATTTACAGGCCAACAGTTCAACTGGAGTGTTTTCCAGCCAGAGAGTTTCAGAATTTGGCTTTGAAGTACTTATTCCCAAAGCATATGTGAGAACTTTGTAGATGGGCATCCCTGAACTCTATCTATGCTGTGTTACAGACAGAGGTGGATTAATCAGTGCTTTTAACTAACCCAACCTGGGTCTGAAGGACCACAGGAAAAAACCCATCCTGTCCTTTGCCTGACTCACCATCTCTGACATTGGAACACCCTGTTTTTAACCCTAGATCATGCACCAAGTTGCCCAAGTTTTTCCTCATCCTCTTATCAGACTTCCTGCCTCTCACTGTGAGCCCCAGGAGTCCAGTAAGCCCTCTCCATGGTTGAACTGAATCTCATTAGATCAGACATTTGGATGTCAAATGTGCTGTCCAGAGCTGAAAGTAGGATCTTATGATGTCTGAACAAGTCTCTCACCTTAGGACCAGTGAGGCTTTGCTCTCCTAGAGACCTTGTGATGGGTACTGCATGATCTGTTCCTGCAGTAACTGCAGACATTAAACTAAGCCAACCACACACATGGTTGATGGCACTAATGGATTGCATGTATCCTGATCATCCCATCCTAGCAGACTCTTGATCAAACACCACTCTTTTCCTTTTCCTGAGACAGGTTCTTGCCATGTCTGGCTGGTCTTCAACTTGCTATTTCATCCAGGTCACCCTCTAGGCACAACCTCTGATTCACAAGGGTTACACATATACCACCATCTGTGGTTTTTATCCTTCATTATACTTCAATGAAAATCAGTAATTGAAATTTATACTGAACATAAAAACCTCTTTAAAAATCAGAGACAGATGTCAAAGGTAGATGTGAAAGTTGTAGAGGCCATGATTATAATGTGTGTACATAACCACTCCATGATTCTCTGAGCCAGTTCAAGTTCTGGGCCCATGCACTTCCTCTGACCATTTCTTATTAACATCCATCACAAATTCCCACCCCAAATTAAAGCTCCTTTCTTCCTATCTAAGCATCTTGGCTTGTATTTTTTTGAGCCAGTCTAGATGTATAACCCACTCAAGCTTAGAACTTTCAATGCTATTCTTGTTACCTTCCAGAGTTACAGATTACAGATATGTGCCACCATACAACATTTTCAGCATTCTTTTGTTCTTAGAAAACTATGAACAGTATGATACTGACACATATCTATCATGTGTATAATATTACAAATGTCAGTATGCTCTCCCCTCGGATCCCAGTGTTTCAGATGATGACCAAGAGCTGAGTTTTACAGAAGTCCTCACACCTGATGGCTTATGTCAGTTAGTTATGACAACCATATCTGGTGACAATCTCTACTTGTCCCCCTCCATTTTATTGATGAGAAAACAAGAGGCAATGAACAGATAAGTAGGTGACAAAGGTCAGGCACCCACAAGTGAAGCAGGTGTTCACACTCCATCCTGTTGAGACTAAGACCTTAATTCATCTGTCCAATGATCAAAATCTCAGTTCATCTCTCCTCACTCAGATGTTGCCTGAGTAGAGAAGCCAGGCTCTGCTAGGCAGACACGCTCACCACAGTTCATCGTGGTAAGCAACAGCTATTCTGGGTCTAGAAAGAATCAGTGTTGACCAGTGTCAGGGAAGGTGGGAGTTGTGTGACCACATGCAACGTAGTTGTATATGCAGAATTAGTTGCGTGGTTTGTTGCGACACTTCTTTATTCTTCCTTCCCAGACATGTGCTACCCCCATGTAGTTCTCTAATTCCTCTTTAAAAAAATGAACCTATAACTTTTCGAGTGGTTTCAGATTTATATAAAGATTGCAAATACAGTACAGAGTTCCCATTTTCCTCACATCAGGTTCTCTGACTGCTAACATTCAACTATAGTATACGTATTACAGTTAATAACCAAATTAGATGCACTGTTAATCTCAGCCACCTCCGCCCTGGAACAGTTCCTTAGACTTCTCTTCTCAATGACCCTGCCCATGCTGGGGAGTCCTGGTCTGATGTTTTGTAGAAGACACTTTCATATATACAGTGTCTTTCTCCTTTCTTGCCTCAGCCTTTTACTTAGACTCTATCCAGCTCTGCATGCAGAAATGTTTGTCATCTAAGAAACATTTTATGATGACATAGGGGACTTGGTCTGTTCCCTTGGGCTTTCTCAGCAGCTCAAGTACCAACAGTCCTATTACATGGCCAGGAAATTAATGCAAGACATGATGATAACAGAATTTCTACAATTCCTGAATGACATTGATTGCCCATTAACCCACCAAGTACAAGGCCAGCTGCCACCTGCTTCTGCCCTCAGGGTATTCAGGCACTGTTGTGCACCAGGCCAGACTATAAGGAATGAAGCTTAACTTGGGGTGAGGGGGAGTATCCACAGGACCTTGGTTGGAGGCAAGTGAGGGGAGAAACAGCCTTTTCAGTGTTTCAGTGAAACAGTTCTCCTTTATTGGAAGTGAATAAGGTTATATAAACTTTAGGGACTTGGGAGGCAGAGGCAGGTGGATTTCTGAGTTCAAGGCCAGCTGGATCTACAGAGTGAGTTCCAGGACAGCCAGGGCTATACAGAGAAACCCTGTCTCGAAAAAACAAAACCAACCAAACAAACAAAAACCGACCAACCAACCAACCCAAACAAACATACAAAAAAACAAAAACCAACCCCTCCCCCCCAAAAAAACCTTGGGGAGTGAGTAGGGGTTGTAAGGATGAGTATACATTATTGGCTAGGCTGAGGTTCTGGGAATGCTTCATATGAATGAAGAGGAATTCCAGGTGCTTGCTGGACATGTACTGAAAGACCACCGTAGGGAGACTCCCGCTCAAGTCCCGGGAAAACGTGTACCCAAGGAAACACAAGAGACCATCTTGCTGCAAACACATGAGGTACTTTAATTCGGAGCTCCGGGCCAACACATGTCCCAACACAGGAGACAGAGGTGTTGACCACGAGCTCCGAATTAAAGTACCTCATGTGTTTGCAGCAAGATGGTCTCTCGTGTTTCCTTGGGTACACGTTTTCCCGGGACTTGAGCGGGAGTCTCCCTACGGGGGTCTTTCAGTTGGGGGCTCGTCTGGGATTCGCGTGACACCCAGGAACTTCGAAGACCCCCTTAGAGGCACATTTGTGTGAGTGGGGTGTAACTGAGTGTGAGAGTGTGTGACATGTTTTGAGTTCGGCGCCACTAAGTTGTGTTTTAGATTCTGTTTGTTTCGGTTTTCAGGCCTGGCAGCGGAGGGGGGGAAAAAGCTGCGGTTTCAGGCCTGACAGTGGGAAAAAGCTACGGTTTCAGGCCTGACAGTGGGAAAAAGCTGCGGTTTCAGGCCTGGCAGCAGAAAGGGAAAAAGCTGCGGTTTCTGTGTTGTGTTTTTGTTTTTGTGTTTTTAGACTGTAGACCATTGGACGGATGGACGTTAGGGCAAGAAGACAAAATTTATTAGTGACTTAGCACGATCCCCTCCCCAGTAAATTTGTCCTTTCCTCCCACCCTGCCACCCTGGTTCCAGAATTCTGGCTGTTTGAGAGAGCACGGCAAAAGAAAAACCGAAGTTGCAACCTGTGGGAGAAGACACTTCTCCAACACCCGTTGCTCCTAAGATTTACCCTGATATAGAGCAGCCGCCTGGATGGCCTATTTCTCTGCCTCCACCCTATCCCCAAGCCCCTCAACCTGCGCCCCAAACATCGGCTCCCCCAGTCCCTTCGGTGCTGGCCGGAGGAGGGGGGCCCTCAGCAGGAACCTGGAGCTGACAAGGAGCCTCCCCCGAAGGGCCGCTGACTCCACTGTGGTGCTTACCCAGGCTCCCCGGGCACGAAGGTCAGGTCCAGCCGGAGAGCGGGGCCAGCAGCTGAGATATGGAATAAACGGGCAGGGACTCCTGAACAACCAAGTAGGTTTTTACTAAATAAATTAATTGGGTTAAAATGTTGTCTATTATCTGGTGCAAAAATTATTAAATTGGCATCTTGTAAATTGTGGTGATTGGGTATTGCAGCCTTAAGAGTCATGCTTTGCTTATCAGGAGGTGAGAACTGTTTATGATTGCTGTATTGTGTTTCATGTTAAAGAAAAAAAATGGTTAAAACTTTGATTTAGTGTAACTTGTTTATAGCAGAGTCTGATAAGCCACTCTGTAGTGTCTGGAAGTTGAGCACAGCTGAAAAAAAGAAAAAAATAATAAAAGTGCTGATAAGGCTGTGTCTGCACGAATTGCTCTTAAAAGAGACAGTAGTTTTTTGCTTGTAATATTGGTAACAGAAAAATTAGCTCAAAATTAGTAACTCAGGGTTAGAGTCATGCTAAGTGACAACAAGTAGCATGAGCTGACCCAGGAAAACAGGTCTTCATGATATTTTATGTAATTCTTACCCCTTATTAGTGAAGACATTGGTGAGGTTTGAGCCAGAGATAAGATTTAAAACTGTCTGTTTAATGATGTTTTCAAAATTGCACTATCATATATTCATATGTAAGAATTGGTAGCTAAACTTTGTAATATGACAATAATGTACTTGGTACTGATTTTTTAAAAAATGAAATGTTTAAAACTGGGTTCTGCTTGTCAAAGTTATGGTTATAAGTTGTTGAGAAATTTATTGCAAGTTGCTGAGGGACAGAGAAGTGGAAGCAGAAAGACAAGAGGCTAGAGAGCTAAAGAGAGATAAAAGACAAGATAGAGATGTACTGAGAAGAAAGATCAGTGCACATAGATACACTAAAAATAGAGAGGCCGAACTAGAGAGAAAAAGCATGTCCCTGGAAGACTGTAAATGTGAAAATGTAGAGAAGGAGTAGTAAAAAGATAAAATGTTTGGAAGAGGGTTTTTTGAAAATAGAGTCTAGTAAAGTGGGGACAAGTGACGAGCAGTCTAGAGACAAATAGAAAAAATAGTTAGTCTTGCCTTAGAAATAAAAAGTAAATGAGAAAATAAACCAAATTCTATAGAAACATGATAGTAGAAAGAAACCTAGAACAGCTGAAACTGTTGCTGGAAAGAGACTGTTTTGCATGTACTGTTACTGAGCCAGTGAGAGAGGTCTTCCCTGCTGGTTCTTGGTCAAAAGCACCTAAAATAGCTGGTGTACTCCTAACATTAGCAAACTAAGAAATTTTATCTTGTCCCTTATATTAGAAATAGAAACTTTCTTATTTAGATATTCATGAGTAAAGATTTTGTTTTAGTGTTTCTGTGATACTGAAATTTGTTTTGAGATTCATATGTTACAGAAATGTATAGCCTTGGTGAACTCCTTCATCAGACATGCTAAAACTGGCCTGCTTGAACCTCTGGTGTCCTGAATTTCAGCCTGATCCAGTTAAGAAACAAACATCAGAAGACTAATTCTGTTTTTCCTCCTCTCCGCCCCCCCCCCCCGCTTTTATATATCTACGCCCCTGTTCAGCTAGAAGAAGCTATGACTGAGTCATCTACCCTGTTCCCTGGACTTTGGGGCTGAGGGGGGTTGTTGATAGATTATGTTTCTAAGATATGTAAAGTGGTCATATTTGAAATAGAGAAAAAAATAGCCAGATTTAATTATATAGCTATAGAAAGCCTTATGATTTATTATTGAATTAAAGTCATATGTTCCTATTTGGTGCAGAATTTGTTTTGACCCTGTACAGAAAGTGAGTTAATTGGTGTATAGATAATTTAAACTGGAAACATTGTGTGACTAGAATTTGGTCAGGTATTTAAATATTTCTTCAGATAGACAGCTTATTCCCAGAAAGTTTGCCTTAACATTTATATTATTAGTTTTGAGTTCTATATCCTATATTTATAATAGTAATTGGTAAAAGTTGAGACTTGTGTTATAAACCATTTACATCTTAAATTGGTATGCAAGAAATGAGTAAGAGCTTTTAGATTGAGAATTTATTGTTAAGATTGGGTATACAATAGTGTGTGTTCTTATTAACTGAGAGATATAGCTAATATAGTTCTGTTGTGCATACTTCAAGACCAAAAGATGAAGTTTTCTACATTCAGTTAAGAAAATTCTAGTTTCAATATAAATAGTTCTTTTTAAAGAGGGCTTAAATCTAGTCCTTCTGTTACTGTTATTATAGACAGATCTGAGATGTTTAGACCTGTGAGTTTAGGGCCAAATTAGCAAATTCATGGTTCTGAGTTTATTGTTAGGGTGATTTCAAGATTTTAATTAAAGATAACTGAGAGTAGTTCACAGATAATACTCCAGATCATTTTACATAGATAGTTGGTTTTCAAAAACATCAGAAATCCACAGAATATGACATTTGATACTATTTATTCATCTGACTAGAGACCTGACTGTGACTGACAGCACCCTTTCTCAGACTCAAAGAAGAGATTGAGCATCATGGAGGTGCTCTAGCTGTGGCAAGACAGCCACTGGGCAAAAGTTGCCTCTTCATCTGTAAGTACTGTCCAAAAAGACACACGGGCCTAGGACAGCTTATATCTGCCGAGACAGAGTAGGCGAGTCCTTAATGTTCCTGTTCTCAGACATTCATGGGCCAGAAGGCTGAAGATCGATGCTCCAACGTTTTGAGATAAAAACTGTCCAGGTGTTCAGCAGTCTCTATTAATTGATAATATTTTTAGAAGCTGTGTTAGGCTTCCCATATATTTTCTATTATTCAGTCATTCCTAGATTTCTGGTGAAATTGAAAGACTATGAAAGTTAAAGATATGCATATGCAAGATAAGTCAGTAAGAAAACTAGTGCAGGTAGCTGAGAAAGTGTTTTGATAAACAGAAAAAAAAAGAAAATTGCAGAAAGACTGTAAAAGGACATAGTAAAGAAATAAAACGTTTAAGATAGAATTTGGTGCAAGAGTCAGAAAAAAAGAAATAAGACAAGAGAAAAAGAAAAGCTAAGAAGCTTGAGAGCTAATAAGATAGTGCCTGGCAATAAAAAAAGAGTAGGGTAAATGCAGTGTAGCTTATGGTTTTTCAGCAACAATATCAACCTATAGTTAAGATTAAAAAAGAGAAATATGAGTTCCATTCTCCACCTAAAGATAAAGATCTCTGATATTCTAAGATTAAAATAAGTTAAAAGAAAAAAAGGGGGGAATGAAAAGAAAAAATCAAAATTGAGGCCTGTGCTAGCTAACTTACAAGTTTGAAAGAGCCATAGTAGGTCAGGCCAAAGACATATCTGGACAAGGCCTGAACAAAAAACAAGCTGTTAGACATAACTAGCAGGCCACTCAGAATAGCACCACCCTTAAGAATTACCCTATGCTCTGATCTGCACATACTATAGTTGATTTTTAAATTGACCAATCCTGTATACCCACACCAATTCCTTTGTTCCCCAAGATCCATCCCCTATATAAGCCCCTAACTCCTGGGCCTCGTGGTCAACACCTCTGTCTCCTGTGTTGGGACATGTGTTGGCCCGGAGCTCCAAATTAAAGTGCCTCATGTTTTTACAGCAAGATGGTCTCTCGTGTTTCCTTGGGTACACGTTTTCCCGGGACTTGAGCAGGAGTCTCCCTGCGGGGGTCTTTCAGTACTTATAGGGAAAGAAGTTGAACCTATAATTTGGCCACCAAAGAGTGGCAGAGGTGTGGATCATACAGGCTGCATGCACCAGGGCAAGCACATCCAGAGCACGCACATCCAGAGCACAGAGGAACAATCCTACTCCTGCCAGTCTCAGGACGAGATTTACAGGGTTTGGACATGTCTCAACCTCACTCTTGCTCCAGACTTTACAGCCCCACAGACAGCATTGGTGCCAAACAAGACAAGACAAAACATCACTAATGAACTTGAGTCTACTTGTGGTGGCCATGAAAATGGCCCTCAGGGGACTACAGGGAGTGGCACTGTTGGGAGCTGTGGCCTTGGAGTAGGTGTTGTTTTGTTGGAGTGGGTGTGGGCTTATTGGAGGAAATGTGTCACTGGTGTGGGCTTTGAGGTTTCAGAAGGTCAAGCCAGGTCTAGTGGCTCACTCTCTTTTCCTAGTGCTCACTGGTCCAAATGTAGAACTCTGGGCTCCTCCAGTATCATGTCTGCCTGCATGATGTCATGCTCTGTGCATTGTAAACAATGGACTGAACCTCTGAACCTGTAAACAAGTCTCAATTAAATGTTGTCCTTACTAAGAGTTCCTATGGTCATGGTATCTCTTTACAGCAGTAGAAACCCTAGCTAAGACTCTGTCTCAGAAAAGTCAGTAAGTCTTTTTTGTTGTCTCTTGCTCAAGTGAGTCCTTGGTTACTTCCCTTCAGTGATGACTCCTTTTGACTTGAGTCAACTGGCTCAAGCTGAGACCCAGTGAAGAAGCCTTGCCCATGTACCTGTGTTGCTTGACTATGTGGCTAGGCCTCATTTCTACCATTTCTATGCCATGGGCTTCTGGTGCCTGTTCTGGTGCTTTGTTAGAAACAAAGAGTGCTGAGTCTGCTCATTGTTACTAGGAAGTCATTACTTCTGGGCTCTTCTCAGCTGACAGGCAGACAAGGGTGCATACCAGTCTAGATGAACTTGCACACTTATGTAAATCTATAGTTGTTTCTAGAGCAATACATCTGTGTCTGTATCAAAATGAATGTAAGTTCTTATTGAACCCTCTCTGTTGACTCTCTTCCTGTCTTCAGTGAGCAAGTGTTTGGTTTGGAGGAAGCCTGACTCACCTTTTGTTATTTGTTGTGTGTTAGGTATGGTATTTTGGGATTCATCACCTAATCCAGGGTAGTGGATTAGGTGGATTAGTGGATTAAACATACATGGGATTTCCATCTTTGGCAAAGATCCTCTTGGATGCATGGTATGTAGACTGCTGTGAACCTTTGGTTAATTTCCAGAGTCCTGACAAATTCCCTCTGTGTTCCCCTTGCTTCAGTAAAGGAGGGAGGGAAGTTTAGAAAATTCTGCATATTTTCTGTGTAGACCAAGCTGCCCTCAAACTCACAGAGATCTGCCTGCCTCTGCTTCCTGAGTTCTGGGATTAAAGGTGTGTGCCAGGTATCTTAAGTGATAGTGTACAAAAACCTTCCACAAGCAGTGGCTAAGGGCTAGCAGCATGAGAAGCCAGCTGCTCCCATCCTGGTGGAGTGGAGGAGTCACAGGGGACACCTGTGCTTCAGATGATTGATTTTATGTATACACTTGACTAGGCCCAGGTAGCTGGCCAGACACAGACTTCAGGAGTCTGTGAGAGGGTTTCTGGACAAAATGAACATTTGTTTGATGGTCCAAGCAAAGTAGACTGCCTCCTGTGGGTGGTTGTGGGAAGCTGTCTTCTCCACCTCGCTGCCATTACAAGATGGCGCCGACATCTGGCTGAGAGTTATAGTAAACGACCTTATGTGCACGTGCCGGCATGTGCACCTTATGTGCACGTGCCAGCTAGCTTTACCTTATGTGCACCTTATGTGCACGTGCCAGCATGTGCACCTTATATGCACGTGCTAGCTAGCTTTCCCGCCTTGAGTAACTGGCCTTCAGGACACGTCATGTAGCCTGAGGCTAGGGCAGCCCATCAGTGACTGCCACGTCCTAAGCGGACTTATTGCTCTATATAAGGGAAGGGTTTCTGGTACTTGGTGTCCTCCTCTTCACCTGTGAAGCTTGTGCTCTCCCTCTCAAGATGCATTAAAGCTTGTACTGCAGAAGGATCCTGAGTGTGCCGCGTCTTTTCCTGCTGGCGGGAGGTTGCGCGGGTCACAGGTGGTTCTCCTCTAGTCAGCTGAAAGTCTTCAGGGTTCTGATGTATAAAGGAAAACTGCCTTCTGTTCAACCTGGGACACCAGTCTCTTCTTAACTTTGTTCTCAAAGTTCAGTATTAGCTCTCCAGGTCTAGAACTTATACCATTGGCTCCTACAAGTCTCCAGCTTGCCTACTGAGATCTTGGGACTCAAACTGTTACAGAAAGTTTCCTTCTGCATCTCTCTCCACCCCACTGGGTCTGCTTCTCTAGAGAGCCCTGATACCTTTGTTACTCTACTATTTTTTTTTCCTAGCTTAAGCACACAAATGTTACCAAAGAATTTAGGAGAGTGTCTTAGGGTTTTACTGCTGTGAACGGACACCATGACCAAGACAACTCTTATAAGGACAGTATTTAATTGGGGCTGGCTTACAGGTTCAGAGATTCAGTCCATTATCATCAAGGCAGGAAGCATGGCAGCATCCAGGCAGGCATGGTGCAAGAGGAACTGAGAGTTCTACATATTCATCTGAAGGCTGCTAGTGGAAGACTCCTTTCCAGGCAGCAAGATTGCATCCCCACAGTGACATACCTTTTCAACAAGGCCATATCTCTTAATAGTGCCACTCTCTGGGCCAAGCATATACAAACCAACACAGAGTGGAGAAAATGGGAGAAGTCTGGTAGTTTTGCTGTGCATCATGCATGGTGATGCATGCAAGATTTTATTTTATCTACATTTTATTTATTTGTGTGTATGTGTGTGTGTGTTGTGTGTGTGTGTGTTTGTGTGTGTGCCACAGCATGCAATTGGAGGTCTCACTATGTTGTGCAGGCTAGTCTCAGCATATGCTTATTTAATTCTTTATCCAACAAAGACTCCCTGAGCTGCTATTGTGTGTCAGGTCCTGTACTGTTATTATTGTCAGAGAAACTTCCTCTTGCAGCAGATGGGAACAAATACAAAGACCCATAGCCAGACATTATGGAGAGTGAAAGCCTTGGAACACTTGGCCTTAAGGAGAAGGTCTCCCTCAGACCCTCCCCTCAGGGTTCAGAGAGCCCCATGAAAGAGGAGGTGGAAAGAGGGTAAGAGCCAGAGGGGATGGAGGACAGTAGGAAAACAAGACCCTCTAAATTAACAAGATCAGTGCACATATTGACTGTCTATAATAGCAGTAAAAGAAGGACTGGGTCTAAGCCCTGTCTACTAGGGAAATAAAGGAATTACTTATAAGCCTTCAGACAACTCTTACTGAAACCAGAAATCTCTTAAATGAATAGAGAAAATTTCATCTTTTGGCCTTAAAGTATGCACAAGAGAACTGTATTAGTTACACTTCTCAGTCAATAAGAACACTATTGTGCACCTAATTTTACCAACAAATTCTCAATTTAAAAGCTCTTACTCATTTCTTTTTTTTTTTCTTTTTCTTTTTTTGGTTTTTCAAGACAAGGTTTCTCTGAGTAGCCCTGGCTGTCCTGGAACTCACTCTGTAGACCAGGCTGGCCTCAAACTCAGAAATCCGCCTG